>LBNU01001084.1:53856-71123 GCA_014162995.1 Artemisia annua | reverse complement strand
ATATTATTATATTAGTATATATATATATATATATATATATATAGTATATATATTATATAATATATATATAATATATATATGTATATTATATCATATATGCTAAAACACCTAACAAATATTACTCAAAGATGCGACAACTGTAGAACTGACGGTTTGGATGAGGAGAGACATGAGTGAAACAAAACTATATTCTATATGTTGTGTGTCAGGGAAGATTTGTAGGATGATCTTACTAGATAGGTATAGTAAAAACTACATATATAAAATTAGCAAAATTGTTGTCGTTTAACTACCGTGCGCTTTTCGGCTACACGAATTTTTTTTTTGCCTCTGCAGTAGCTAGGGCGAGCCAATGGCATTATCTAGAGAAGCTCGGTTACCAACAATTGCTAAGCCCACTCATCCCACCATACTTTAATTGGTTAAGTATCATAATCAAAACGTACGTAGCAAGTTTTAAATCTAGATACTTATTTGAAAAAAGCCATTAGCCACTATAAAAGACTTGGTAAAATATAAGTCCAAACTTAGAAATTGCGTTCATTCTTAAGGTAATAAAACATTCTACATCATAATGTTTTGTTTTCAATTTTTCATTGTCGTGCTTACACGGCTAGGTCGAGTCAAACTTTGTCTAGTCCAGGAATGCTTCCCATTCTTGTTAAAAAGAACAAATGAACTAATCACATAGCCATTAGTTCAATCATGCTGCAAATCTCTGCGACACCGAACACCAAACAAGCAGTTGTGGGAAACATAAGAAGAAGATAAATAAACCATAATAACTCAAGACAAATGGGTCAAATAAATAAATCAGGTACAAAACCCGTAGATTATGTAGCTAATGAATTAAAAAAAGTTGGTGGAAAAGGTACTTAGGCGGAAATTAACCGAGTCAACAAGGTTTGGATGGACGGGAATAGTATTTTTTAAAGTAAGGTACTTAGATGAGTAAATTTGTGTAAATACGTTCTGTAATTAGAAAAAAGACAAAAGTAACTAAGGACATATTGTGATATTCCTTGCAGTCTCATAAAATCCCATCTGTTTTTATTTTCTAGATTAAATCACTATACCCACATACACGTAATATAGGTGTGTGTTTATCAGAGAACTCTGAACTGAACAAAGTGAATCTGAATCTGAAATTTGTTAAAGTAATGTCTGGTCATTAGGCTGCGTTACTAAATTTTTTGGTATTTGTGTCAAATCAAGGAGGCATCTAAGGACAACCCTCTCAAGTCTAGACCATTAAGATGTAAGCTGCCTCGTGATCGCGTCTGAACAAAAAAAAAAAACGTCTGAACGCCCAAAACGATAATCCGATTAAGAGGTTGGCTCGTTAAGAGGCTAAACAGCTGTAAGACATGAGAGAAGAGAAAAAAAAAAAAAAAAAAAAAAAAAAAAAAAACCGTAAAATATGATGATCGATATTCATGATAGATTGATGATTTATCTATCATATTTTGCGTTCGAATCATACTGTTAAGTTTTAAACCACAACGTAGCCATAGAAGAGATGAGCTAAATATATTCAGTCATCCTTACGTCTCATTTCTTTAATTGGCATCATCACACAACAGAAAAAATTTTAACGCAAACTTTAAGACAAAATCATCTCTGTTCTAGGACGTAGTGAACAGGTCTAGAAGAATTTCTGAGTAGGTGTCTTCCGAAATCAAGTTTGGACTATTCTATCGAGGTTGACGAGTGCGGGATAAGCACACATAAAGACTAAAGTAATTAGATTCATGGAGAGGTTGGATCAAATAAAAAGTTTCTTAAGGTACAAAGGATAAAAAAGGTTGAAAATGTAAAATATGTCATTTGATTAGTAAGGGTGTTCTAGACATTTAATCACTTATCTTTTAACTCCTTATTTAAGCATCTTTAATAACTCATTTAAGTTTCAATTGTCTATCTCACGTCTCACTTGTTTTCATTTTTATATCTTTTGTCTTTTGATTAATAATTTACGTCAATTTGTGTAATGCGTCACATAATCCATGTATTTTTATTGTGTGTCAATTAACTTTTAGTCCTTTTACAAGCGAGTCACTATTTAGTTGATGACAAATATGTGTCAATATTTGGTTGATATATCAATTATGTTATCGTAAATATTGAATATTCAAAACAATAGTTTAATTTAAAACATTAAGAAAATATGTGTCATGTGTGTCAACATTTTTATGTGCCAATATTGTCGTGCTGACAGTGTGTCAACAATAATAGTGAGTCAATTAGTGTGTCAAAAATAAAACAAAAAAATAAAAAATAAATAAATAATGAGACACTATATATGTATCATCAATTCTAATGTGAAACTTTAAATGTGTAAAAAAAAGTTGTGTGTCATTATATATTTATATTATGAAGCCTACTGTGTCATATAAAAAGTATAAAAATTTGTGGGTCACCGTAATATAAATATAATCAAGATGAATTAATTGGATAGCAACTAGAAAAAAGGGGAAAAAAACGGTTTGAAATTGGTCATACAACAATAAATCATTTTACCATATTTGTCCATTATTAATGAAGAGTTATGCTACTATCTATACTACATATAAAGGAAAAAGAGTCAAAAGTGAAAAGTGAAAAGTTAATAATGTTGAAATGTTGAAATCTTATTAAAGGAAATTATGAATGTAATTAATATTATTATTAAAACACCCCATTACTTAAAAGTACAATGATTTATTCACATTGTACAACCAAATTAAATACAACCAATTAAAACACAAATCGGGTTGACCCGGGACGCTTCAAACCCGACGGGTTGAGCCGGTTTAATTTGACCAATTTTCGACCAAACCTAGAAATTTGACCCGATTTAAATCGACCTATTTTTCGACCGGAACGGTTCAACCGGTTGAACCACCCGGGTCGAACCGGGTTTCAAAACATTATCTATTACTTAAAAGTACAATAATTTATTCACATTGTACAGCCAATTAAAAACATATCTATCAAATTAAATACAATCAATTAAAACAAAAACCGGGTTGACCCGGGACACTTCAAACCCGGACGGGTTGAACCAGTTTAATTTGAACCGTTTTCGACCCAACCTAGCAAGTTGACCCGGTTTAAATCGATCCATTTTTTGCCTGGAACGGTTCAACCGGTTGAACCACCCGGGTTGAACCAGGTTTCAAAACATTATGTTAAATTTCCAAATCTTCAAACTTTTATTGTTTTTCGTTTATAACCTATAAACTTTTTTTATCAATAAACTATGTGTCGCTATAAAATCCCGTTGCTATGCACGGGTACTCGTCTAGTATAAATTAAAATACTTTTTAAGCTTGAAATGCTTTTTTTTTCCCCTTAGAAATCTGTATAATTAAATTTTAGAAACATATAAATTATGGGGTTATTTGGGTCAACTCAAAAAAAGAACCGAATTCAAATTTGGTTTTCGATTCAGTTAAATCCAATTTGAGTTCGGTTTGGTTTGATTTTCGGTTCTATAAAAAAAATTAACCGAACTAACCAAACCGATTAACACTCCTAAAATAGGCATGAGTTAGGCCCAAAAAAAGGCTTATAGTAGGATCAGATCATTTACGATCTACGATATTGCATGCAATTCTACGATCTTAGACCGATCCTGCAAGATTTAAGATCCTACTACGATCCTGTTGCTCTATTTCCACATGTGGCATCGTACAATCCTACAATCAGGATCTTGAAAACCTTGCTACGTAATTTGAATCCACTGCCACAAAATACACAAACCAAGTAAACAAATTGTATTTTCCAATGGTATAAACTTTTACATGTTTATAGCATCGCGACATCAGATTTTTATAAACTTCGACATTTATAAAGTTACCCGATTACTCTTATAATTTGATTGTTTGCTTCATAGAAAAGGACTCACTTACACCCTCTTTGTTAAGTTTATTCAAGTTTATTCCCATGAACCATCTTTAAACTTACTCTCTAAAACTTGGTATGTGGCAATGGAAAAGAACTTTATAGAAAGTGGGCTAATAAAAAGGTTTGGGCCAATGAGTTACACCTCACAAAGCCCATAAACACAACACCCAAAAACCAAATCGTAGCCCTAAATACTCATTCATTCACACATCACTCTTTAAACAAAACACACACACACACAGAGTTTTGTTTCTACAACACTCGTTTGAATCACAGACATACTTCTTCTATACATATAGATCGACAACAATCATCAAAGTACGTTTTCTTTTTTTCTAAATCATTTAGATCCAATAATACTGTGCTTGCTTTTTGTTACAGGTGGATATGAATTTAGTATGTCTTTTTTATATATAGTTAGGTTTTAAAATGATAATTTTTTTAGGTTTTTTATGTTATAATTTTTGTAAAAAAATTATGGGTTTTGCTTAAAATCACATTTTTAACAAAACCCATGTTTTAAAATTTACATAATCAAGCTTTATAAAAAAAAATTATGGGTTTTGCTAAAAAGTACATTTTTAACAAAACCCAGGTTTTATTTTATATAAAATCATACAAAATAATGGGTTTTGCTAAAAATCACATTTTTAACAAAACCCATGTTTTATTTTTTTAAATTTTTTATGATTTTTGAACGAAACCCATGTTTGAAATGTGGCGAAAGGAGGGAACTTTAGGATTGATTATGTATACGATGTGCGGTTTAAGATTGGAAGGTTAAGTAGTAGTAGTAGTAGTCCTAATGAAAACCGATTTTAAGGTAGTTAAGGGTTGAAAACTAAGGTTTTTAGGGGTTGTTTTTATGGTTAGAGGTTGAAATGTTGCGAAAAGGTGGGGACTTTATGATTGATTTTGTATAAGATGAGCGCGATAGCAGTTTAGGTTTGGAAGGTTAAGGTTTGAAAACTAAGGATTTTAGGTTTTGTTTTATGGATCGAGGTCGAAATGTTGCGAAAAGGTGGGGACTTTATGATTGATTTTGTATAAGATGAGCGCGATAGCAGTTTAGGTTTGGAAGGTTAAGGTTTGAAAACAAAGGCTTTTAGGTTTTGTTTTATGGATCGAGGTTGAAATGTTAGGCTTGATTATGTATACGATGAGCGCGTCACCGGTTTAAGATTGGTAGGTTAAGTAGTAGCCGGGAGCAAAAACTGATTTTATAACTTTATGGCTGATCTTGTATACGATGTGCGTTAGTGGTTTAAGATTGGAAGCATATTAGTTTAAGGTTTGAAAATTATTGTTAGAGGTCGAAATGTGGCGAAAGGGGGGGATATTAGGATTGTTTATGTATGCGATGTGCGTTAGCGGTTTAAAGGGGTGTTTGTTTAAGCTTATTTGTTGGTTTATAAGCTTATCAGATTTCGGTTTAAAATTCATAAGCTCGAATGTTTTGGTTTGTTATGAGATTTTGGGTTTATATAAGTTTATTATGTCATAATAAGTTTATATAAACTCGTTTGAGCTTATGAAATATAAACCGAAATCAGATAAGCTTGTTAGCCCACAAATAAGCTTAAACAAACACCCTTTAAGATTAGAAGCATAAGTAGTTAAGGTTTGAAAATGAAGTTTTTTATTGTTAGAGCTCGAAATGTAGCGAAAGGAGGAAAGTTTTGAACTGATTTTGTATATGATGAGCGGGTTAGCAGTTTAAGTTTGGAAGGAAAACCGATTTGATGACTCAATATTTTCAAGTTTGAATGAGTGCGTACAAGATATTTTGGAATATAAAGCTGTGTATTTTAGAAATTGATATGGATGTGTTTAGCAGTTAGCTCAGTTTTATCTCCCGCTGTATAAGAATCATGAAGGGAATTATAATACGTGTCTTTCTTAATGAGCGAAAGCGAGTAATTTTGTATACAATGACAACAAGAAATGTTTTTACAAAATTGATTAATATAACAACATTGAAGGATACATTTTTTAGAATGTCTTTCAATTATGCTTAACATCTTAAAGACTTGATTAGTTACCTAACAAATGCATACGGTCTATAGAATTTCATTTAAAGTTTTGTTCTTTATTATGGGATTGGGTCATTACATCTCGAATGTGTAACAACTCATAATAAAGAAATAAACTTTTAAGCGAAGTCGAACTCTTTTCGCATATCTGATGGTAAGTTATTGTTACCACTTTCTCGTCATGTATTGATAGCAAATTGTTCTCGTTTTTTTCAGGGTATAACATCCTTGGAGCAGTTGGATTCATTCAATCTACATCCTCTCTATGGCGGTACGTTAAACACTCAAACTTCATAACCCACTGAGTTCTAGTTAATTATTTGCCCCTTGCTTCTTTTTACGTTTCCCTAATTTAACTTTTGCCGTGTCTCAGGTTGAAAGACTTTTTAAAGATGAAGCTACCGAAGAGAAGGGTGAACGCGCTAGAATGGTAAGTCTTCTTATCTTCGTACGACATATGCTTGGCTACGAGTTTATGCCCTGTTTCAAGAAATTTGCATCAAACTTTCTAATCATGTTTTATATCACTTACTTCCTGTTTTTGTTTGAATCTCACATACTTCATTTTGATTCAGGCATCCTTTGTTGGAGCTATGGCGATAGCCGACTTAGTGAAGACGACCTTAGGACCTAAAGGAATGGTTAGTGTTTTTATCATATATTTCCGTTGCTTAAAGATAGCGATTTATGGAGTTATTTACATACTAACCGTCTAAACAAATATAAACTTGCAGGATAAAATATTGCAGTCGACAGGTAGAGGACACAGTGTCACAGTGACGAATGACGGTGCTACTATCTTAAAGTCTCTTCATATCGATAACCCTGCTGCTAAAGTCCTTATTGGTATCCTTATATTAGTCCTTTTTATCTTTTGCACAGTGCTATTAAAACTGTCGCTCCTTTATTGAGGCTAATGTTAAATTTCTTAATTTTATGATTAGACATCTCAAAAGTGCAAGACGATGAGGTGGGTGATGGGACTACCTCTGTGGTAGTTTTGGCTGGGGAACTTTTAAGGGAGGCTGAGAAGTTGGTAGCCACTAAAATTCATCCGATGACAATTATTTCAGGTTTGTTTTGATGCCTGTTATTTGAAGTTTTATTCAGTTGTTCGGTGTATGTATGTCATTCTTTTTATTTAAATTTTCAGGTTACCGCATGGCTGCTGACTGTGCCCGTAGTGCATTGTTGGAAAGGGTCAAGGATAACAAGGAAGATGCAGGTTCGTATGGTTTACATTGCTGTACTTTTTTAATGCAACATATATCATGCTACTTGATATGTAATATTTTTATGTTATTTATAAATATAATTCATACAAACTTAGCTTAGTGTGCTATCTGTGGCACTTTCTGAAATTGATTTTGGGTTGCAATGTTTTTCTGTACAATGAAAGTGTACTCTGCATGTTAATGTCACGTTTAATGGTTCATGCAGAGAAATTCAGATCAGACTTGATGAAGATTGCAATGACTACATTGAGCTCTAAAATTCTCTCACAAGACAAGGAACATTTTGCAAACTTGGCTGTTGATGCTGTGATGAGGCTAAAGGTGAGTAGTCGTTGCACACTAATAGACTAAACTCGCATTGTGTACCGTCACTTTCCTTCTTATTATTCTGCGAATAATAAGTTGAAACAGATAGAAGCTTGTATTCTTTGACAATACCTGTGTCTGATACAATTTATGCTATTTGCTGGTATATTAAACTATTTAAAATATGGTGAAAGGGACTTGTAAATCATTTCAGAAATGGAACAAAAAGTATTAAGGTATTTATCTGTATATCTGGTGATGCATATCATCTGCTATATCTCAAATGTTAATAGTCTTACATATGCTGGTAGACCTGATCAGGTGAGGTGTCTTAAGTTCTTGCTCAATATCCCTTTCTAATGTATCTTTGTCTTGATGTGTCAGGGAAGCACAAACTTGGAGTCAATCCAGATCATCAAGAAAGCTGGAGGGTCACTAAAGGATTCTTTCTTGGATGAAGGGTGAGTTAGTTAACCTTTTTCTTTTCTTTTTCTAGTACTTCATATTGGGTAAATCAGTAAATGTTACTTCTTTCGTATGGGAAGTTCGAACAATTTTCATCTTCTGATGTTTCCACAAATTGACTTTTGCCTGTTATGCGCCATAATCACCTATTTTTTTTTTTAATTGCTGATAGAGGATATACTTGAACATGTAACTAGTACTCAAATGCAATTTCACCACATTAGATACTGCATGGATGTTAGTACAGCTTCTAGGGTATAATTTATGTTAAATTGCTTGTGCAGATTTATTCTAGACAAAAAGATTGGTCTCGGACAACCAAAAAGGATTGAAAATGCTTTAGTTAGAGCTCGAAATGTAGCGAAAGGAGGAAAGTTTTGAACTGATTTTGTATATGATGAGCGGGTTAGCAGTTTAAGTTTGGAAGGAAAACCGATTTGATGACTCAATATTTTCAAGTTTGAATGAGTGCGTACAAGATATTTTGGAATATAAAGCTGCGTATTTTAGAAATTGATATGGATGTGTTTAGCAGTTAGCTCAGTTTTATCTCCCGCTGTATAAGAATCATGAAGGGAATTATAATACGTGTCTTTCTTAATGAGCGAAAGCGAGTAATTTTGTATACAATGACAACAAGAAATGCTTTTACAAAATTGATTAATATAACAACATTGAAGGATACATTTTTTAGAATGTCTTTCAATTATGCTTAACATCTTAAAGACTTGATCAGTTACCTAACAAATGCATACGGTCTATAGAATTTCATTTAAAGTTTTGTTCTTTATTATGGGATTGGGTCGTTACATCTCGAATGTGTAACAACTCATAATAAAGAAATAAACTTTTAAGCGAAGTCGAACTCTTTTCGCATATCTGATGGTAAGTTATTGTTACCACTTTCTCGTCATGTATTGATAGCAAATTGTTCTTGTTTTTTTCAGGGTATAACATCCTTAGAGCAGTTGGACTCATTCATTCTACATCCTCTCTATGGCGGTACGTTAAACACTCAAACTTCATAACCCACTGAGTTCTAGTTAATTAGTTGCCCCTTGCTTCTCTTTACGTTTCCCTAATTTAACTTTTGGTGTGTCTCAGGTTGAAAGACTTTTTAAAGATGAAGCTACCGAAGAGAAGGGTGAACGCGCTAGAATGGTAAGTCTTCTTATCTTCGTACGACATGTGCTTGGCTACGAGTTTATGCCCTGTTTCAATAAATTTGCGTCGGACTTTCTAATCATGTTGTTTATATCACTACTTTCTGTTTTTGTTTAAATCTCACATTATTCATTTTGATTCAGGCATCCTTTGTTGGAGCTATGGCGATAGCCGACTTAGTGAAGACGACCTTAGGACCTAAAGGAATGGTTAGTGTTTTTATCATATATTTCCGTTGCTTAAAGACAACGATTTATGGACTTATTTACATACTAACCGTCTAAACAAATATAAACTTGCAGGATAAAATATTGCAGTCAACAGGTAGAGGACACAGCGTCACAGTGACGAATGACGGTGCTACTATCTTAAAGTCTCTTCATATCGATAACCCTGCTGCTAAAGTCCTTATTGGTATCCTTATATTAGTCCTTTTTGTCTTTTGCACGGTGCTATTAAAACTGTCGCTCCTTTATTGAGGCTAATGTTAAATTTCTTAATATGTTTATGATTAGACATCTCAAAAGTGCAAGACGATGAGGTGGGTGATGGGACTACCTCTGTGGTAGTTTTGGCTGGGGAACTTTTAAGGGAGGCTGAGAAGTTGGTAGCCACAAAAATTCATCCAATGACGATTATTTCAGGTTTGTTTTGATGCCTGTTATAAGTTTGAAGTTTTATTCAGTTCAATGTTGCAAAAAGCGCTAGGCGTAGGCGGGGCGGTCGACCACCGCCTAGCGCCTAGACCGCCTAGGCGCCGCCTAGGCGGCGCCTAGGCGGATTGAACTTTTCTATATAAAAATTTAAAATTATATGTATCTGGCATAAAATATGCATAGTTTTTATATATTTTTAAATAATTTTATTAATGTTTTTATTATTTTTAATTATATATCTTTTGTATATATTACAAAATTTATATTTTGTGTGGTTTTGATTAAATTTTGATCTATTTTTATTAAAGTCCTAAGTTAAATGTTGGGCTTATTGTATTACCCTTTTAATGGGCCAAAAAAACCTATTATGTTATTAGGGTTATAATTAGGTGACACAAAATATCACACATCACACATCTCAGCCTCACTTCCTCTCTCTTCACCCTCATCTTCACTTTCTTTTTCTGCTTCACTTCATCTTCACTCTCTATCTCTGCTCAAATTAATTAAAATCGAAACCCAAAAATGTGATCCCACGAGTGGTAATTTGAAGTTGTGTGAAAAGAGGCGCGAATATGAAAAGAAAACCCTAGATCTGAAGTCAGACCGCCGCTGACCGACCCGCCGCCTAGGCCGATTTGGCCGATTTGTCCCGCCTAGGCGGTTCGTTGACCGCCTTTTGACCAAAACGCCTAGTTTGGCCGATTTGCTGCAAATCGGGGCGGAGAAGGGCCGACTAGCGCCTAGGCGCCGCCTAGGCGGCCGCCTAGACCGCTTTTTACAACACTGATTCAGTTGTTCGGTGTATGTATGTCATTCTTTTTATTTCAATTTTCAGGTTACCGCATGGCTGCTGACTGTGCCCGTAGTGCATTGTTGGAAAGGGTCAAGGATAACAAGGAAGATGCAGGTTCGTATGGTTTAAATTGCTGTACTTTTTTAACGCAACATATCATGCTACTTGATATGTAATATTTTTATGTTATTTATAAATATAATTCATACCAACTTAGCTTAGTTTGCTATCTGAGGCACTTTCTGAAATTGATTTTGGGTTGCAATGTTTTTCTGTACAATGAAAGTGTACTCTGCATGTTAATGTCACGTTTAATGGTTCATGCAGAGAAATTCAGATCAGACTTGATGAAGATTGCAATGACTACGTTGAGCTCTAAAATTCTCTCACAAGACAAGGAACATTTTGCAAACTTGGCTGTTGATGCTGTGATGAGGCTAAAGGTGAGTAGTCGTTGCACACTAATAGACTAAACTCGCATTGTGTACCATCACTTTCCTTCTTATTGTTCTGCAAATAATAAGTTGAAACAGATAGAAGCTTGTATTCTTTGACAGTTACCTGTGTCTGATTAGTCGATACGATTTATGCTATTTGCTGGTATATTAAACTATTTAAAAATATGGTGAAAGGTGACTTGTAAATCATTTCAGAATTGGAACAAAAAGTATTAAGGTCTTTATCTGTATATCTGTTGATGCATATCGTCTGTTATATCTCAAATGTTATAGTCTTACATATGCTGGTAGACCTGATCAGGTGAGGTGTCTTAAGTTCAATATCCCTTTCTAATGTATCTTTGTCTTGATGTGTCAGGGAAGCACAAACTTGGAGTCAATCCAGATCATCAAGAAAGCTGGAGGATCACTAAAGGATTCTTTCTTGGATGAAGGGTGAGTTAGTTAACCTTTTTCTTTTCTTTTTCTAGTACTTCATATTGGGTAAATCAGTAAATGTTACTTCTTTCATATGGGAAGTTCGAACAATTTTCATCTTCTGATGTTTCCACAAATTGACTTTTGCCTGTTATGCGCCATAATCACCTATTTTTTTTAAATTGCTGATAGAGGATATACTTGAACACGTAACTAGTACTCAAATGCAATTTCACCACATTAGATACTGCATGGATGTTAGTACAGCTTCTAGGGTATAATTTATGTTATATTGCTTGTGCAGATTTATTCTAGACAAAAAGATTGGTCTCGGACAACCAAAAAGGATTGAAAATGCCTAACATTTTGATTGCAAACACGGCTATGGATACCGACAAAGTTAAAATCTATGGAGCACGAGTCCGTGTTGACTCAATGGCAAAGGTTGCTCAAATTGAAGGAGCTGAAAAAGATAAAATGAGAGAGAAGGTGCAAAAGATTATTGGTCATGGTATCAACTGCTTCGTGAACAGACAGTTGATCTACAATTTCCCTGAGGAGTTGTTTGCAGATGCCGGAATCCTTGCAATAGAGCATGCTGATTTTGACGGAATTGAGCGTCTGGCCTTAGTAACTGGTGGTGAAATTGCATCGACTTTTGACAATCCTGAGTCTGTTAAACTTGGACACTGCAAACTTATTGAAGAAATTATGATCGGTGAGGACAAGTTGATCCATTTTTCAGGCGTTGAAATGGGTCAGGCCTGTACTATCGTTTTGAGAGGTGCAAGGTATGACATACGCTTCTTATGTCTATTATTAAGATGTTGTATCCCCGTTTTTGAAATTACTAAATTTGCTGATTCTGTCAACTTTTGATACTTGTTTTCCTTTTGCAGTTTCCATGTTCTCGATGAAGCAGAAAGATCGCTGCATGATGCTTTATGTGTGCTATCTCAGACCATAAATGACAGCAGGGTTCTACTTGGTGGTGGATGGCCAGAGATGATAATGGCTAAGGCTGTTGATGAGTTGGCCCGCAAAACTCCTGGCAAAAAGTCCCATGCTATTGATGCTTTCTCACGGGCTCTACTTGCGATCCCAACAACCATTGCTGACAATGCTGGTTTGGACAGTGCTGAGTTGATTGCTCAACTTCGAGCTGAGCACCATAAAGAGAACAGCAATGCGGGGATTGATGTGATTACTGGCTCTGTAAGTGAAATGAATTCATAACAAAGACTGATTAACTGGTCGCATTGTAGCAAGACAAGTTTAAAGTTTTTATCCGAAGTACATTGGTCAAAATGGTCACCTTTTTTGTCTAAAGTTTTGATGTTTTGTTTTTCGTTATTTGTTAAACAGGTTGGAGATATGTCTGAGCTTGGAATATCTGAGGCATTCAAGGTGAAGCAAGCGGTATTGCTTTCTGCAACTGAAGCTGCAGAAATGATCCTAAGAGTTGATGAGATCATCACTTGTGCCCCAAGAAAGAGAGAAGACAGGATGTGAAGTCATTAATAGTAATGGTGTGTCTTATCTTGAGATTTTGTTCAGACATATTTATGTGCACGTTATGTTAAATTGTTTCGACACTGTTGAAGCTAGAATATCATAGTAGCGTTTGTGAGCTGGTTTTCTCATTGTACTCCGTAAGTGGATTCTTTAAGCACCTACTTAATGGAAGTTTTTGGTTTAGTTTTGGTTAATTTTCTTGTATCTTACCGTCATTTCAGAATTCAGGTAGTTGCCTACTGCACATGTATGTGGCAAACTGGCAATATAGACTTGTTTACTTTTAATCGTAGAATTTAACTTTATTTCAATTAACGATACCAAAAAACCGACCCAAAAAACCGATGGTTCAAAAGAACGGTAATTCAGTGAGAATATAACTTGTAGATGGATGAAGTAAACAAAAATTCTCGGCAAATGAACACAACTTGAAGCAATAACAATTATAAAATTTGTAGTAAAATGTTTTGTTGACGATAGATCTAGTTATAAGCATGAACGTAGAGACTTATTTTCTGATCGTGCATTGTCATGATTAGAAGATAGCTCATTCTGATGAGATGTGTATTCATCACTGTTTGAGTAATGAATCTATGACTACTGTTTTCTTTTCTGTGAAATCAATTTCTTGGTAATTTTTTTATTGATATTCTAATACATGTAGCAGACATGTCAACTAAATATAAAGAATTTCAATATACTTTTGAGATAGGAGAAACTATAAACATTCGTATAAGTTTATGATCTATTGTATGTGAGTATTGAGTAAGGTGATAATGCTGTATAGTTGTTCAAGTAAAAATCAAGGCTTAGTGCCTTAGTTAAATGACAGTAGAAGCGCCTCAAACCTTTTGAATGCCTAAATCAAAGTTTCAAAATGGTACCCAATGTTCTCACAAAAGGGACGAAACCTCACTAGTACGGGTGTAAACGAGTTGAGCTGCGCCGGGCCCGAGCTCTACAAAGCTCGCACTTGGCACGCTTAGCATTGCAGAATTTGGAGCCCAAGCTCAGGTTGTTTCAAGCCTTATTTTTAAATCTTGATCATGACTTAGGAGTTATTTTTTAAAGCTCGAGCTCGATGCGTTTGTCAAATGTTTAAAAAAACGGAAAAAAAAAGAGCAATAGCTTGAGGAAATTTGAATCATCATTGTTGAATAAATCACCCA
Source organism: Artemisia annua (assembly GCA_014162995.1). NCBI lineage: Eukaryota > Viridiplantae > Streptophyta > Magnoliopsida > Asterales > Asteraceae > Artemisia > Artemisia annua. Next base: position 57,021 of record LBNU01001084.1, on the reverse strand, counting down.
CCTTATTCAAAGAAAGTATATTGTTCATTAAATTTTCTCAACCTCCTATTTTTGTTTGCGAGGCTCCTAATAACTTCTTATTTAACTCTTCACCTGCTTCTTATCTTTTTTTTAGAAAGGCATCAATATATTACGGAACCAAAAACAAGAACAATACAAAAGAAATGGCAACCCACCTGCTTCTTATCTAATCACCAGCTCATTCCCAAACCAATCACATCTAGTCTATTGTTTCATCCTCTCATCTCATATCATGTCATCTACTGAATAGTCATGTTATTTATGCCATCTCCTTTTTTAAAAAATAATAAAAGAAAGATTTAAGTACGTTAATTTGATAAGATGTAGGTTTAATAAAACTAGAAATGTATTCCCATTGATGTTCATGATCTGTTTTTCGACTTGATGTTCATGATATTTTAATCTTTTTTTTATTGTAGAGTTAACTATAGAAGTCATTGGCATGTTATTTTAATCCTCAAACAAGCACAAGTATTCATTGTGTAAAAGATTCATCTCTTTCAAACTTCAGCCATATATACGAGACCAGACACATTAAAAAACACCAAACACACCCTAGATGAAATACACCACACTCTTCCTAGACCACCGATTCAACTACCCTTAAATATGTGACCTTGCATTCATGGCAACTACCATTATAAGTTTATCTCTTCCAACTACCCTGTTTATGATGTAAAATATGTTCTGAAGGTAATCATTTTAAGCATGTCAAGTAGTCCGTAGTTAGTATTTTATTTTTTGGTATCTCAAAACACTTTTTATATGTATGAAACTGAGATCACTTAAACACATATCTTATAGCATGCATAAGAATAAATAATACTCCGTAATAAACATCGGTCGTCTTTAATTAATGGCTCAACAACAATTGTGACACATATCTTATATGATTGTGACATAATATAAGTAGACCGTTGTTAACGGCTTAAATACATATAATGTCTTCCTTTTGACAACAAAAGTCAAAAACAATTTTTCTAATACGAAACCTACCTAGTGAACGGTAGATACTAGACGGCTAAAAGTGTAGAACACTCTCACTACACATGTTAATTTATGGGAATGCATTGGTAATTTTAATAGTTTTACTAATGCAAATAGTAACAAATATATGGAGTAGTCATGCAAAGTCCTAAAAAGAAAAATTCAGTCAAATGAAAAAAGGAGCAAGGTTTTCATTTATTGCATGTAAATATAGGGCTGAGCAAAACCCGACAAAGCCCGATGGNACCGGTCTCATTGTAGCAAGACAAGTTTAAAGTTTTTGTCCAAAGTAAATTGGTCAAAATGGCCACCTTTTTTGTTTAAAGTTTTGATGTTTTGTTTTTCGTTATTTGTTAAACAGGTTGGAGATATGTCTGAGCTTGGAATATCCGAGGCTTTCAAGGTGAAGCAGGCGGTATTGCTTTCTGCAACTGAAGCTGCAGAAATGATCCTAAGAGTTGATGAGATCATCACTTGTGCCCCAAGAAAGAGAGAAGACAGGATGTGAAGTCATTAACAGTAATGGTGTGTCTTATCGTGAGATTTTGTTCAGACATATTTGTTTATGTGCACGTTATGTTAAATTGTTTTGACACTGTTGAAGCTAGAATATCGTAGTAGCGTTTGTGAGCTGGTTTTCTCATTGTACTCCTTAAGTGGATTCTTTAAGCACCTACTTAATGGAAGTTTTTGGTTTAGTTTTGGTTAATTTTCTTGTATCTTACCGTCATTTCAGAATTTAGATAGTTGCCTACTGCACATGTATGTGGCAAACTGGCAATATAGACTCGTTTACTTTTAATAGAAGAATTTAACTTTATTTCAATTAACGATACCAAAAAATCGACGGTTCCAAAAAATGGTGTTCAATGAGAATATAACTTGTAGATGGATGAAGTAAACAAAATTTCTCGGCAAATGAACACAACTTGAAGCAATAACAATCTAGTTATATTCTATATAAAATTTGTAGTAAAATGTTTTGTTGACGATAGATCTAGTTATAAGCATGATCGTAGAGACTTATTTTCTGATCGTGCATTGTCATGACTAGAACTGGATTGAACAAAATTAAGCACAACCGAAGATAGCTCATTCTGATGAGATGTGTATTCATCACTCTTTGAGTAATGAATCTATGACTACTGTTTTCTTTTCTGTGAAATCAATTTCTTGGTAATTTTTTTATTGATATTCTAATACATGTAGCAGACATGTCCACTTATCAACTTATGCTGTTGGTTTTGGCTTATAGAAGTAACAGATTTTAGTCAAGCTAATTACATGGCACCCTACTTTTAAAACATTATAAGCTAGCTAGTATGTTAGACAATGAATAAATTAGGTGTATGTCCCCGAACTTCCCAGGTTTGTATAACAATCTGAATATTTCATGGAATTTCTAAGATAGGTTTTACAGTTTTCAAATATACAGCATCCTCATAAGCTTCTGGAACTTGATAAGCTACAACCAACCAATTTATAAGAGCGTTAATCAAGATCAGTTCTGTGTTGCGTAAAATGCAGTCCAATAAAGAACTTTATAGAACCAACTGGGCTAGCTCAGTTGGCCACCAATGGTAACCTTGGGGAGGTTTCTTCGGAGAGGTCTCAGGTTCGAGTCTCACCATGGACCTTCAGGAGCCCGAAATAAATAGAAGCAGGAGTGGGGTTTATCCCATAAGGAGAAAGGTTCGAGGCTTGCATACTGCCCAATTGGATATCACTGTGGGCTTGGATCATTAACTACTAACTCACCGTTAAAAAAAAAATAAATAAAGAACTTTATAGATCTCTTTTATACTTCTACTTTTATGGATAGACTTCTAGATCTCTTTTCTATTTTTCTCAAAAAATATCTAAAAACATAAAACTAGTGTGGTTAAGTTAATTGTTTTCTGAAAGTGTGTTTGGGTTGCATCTCAAAAATGATTACATGCATGACTATTGTTCTTCCTTACTCATCTATTCTATATTTATAAAATTATACATCAGATGAAGTGCTCGGAGTCGTTTAAGTTAGAAATTGAGGTTTAGATTAATAATAAATATTAGATCTTGCAATTGTTTGTTAAACTAGACCAGGTACAGGTCTTTTTTTTTTTTTTTTTTTTTTTTTTTTTTTTTTTTTTTTTTTTTTTTTTTTTTTTTTTTTTT
>LBNU01001084.1:22993-42315 GCA_014162995.1 Artemisia annua | reverse complement strand
TTTTTTCTACCACTCCATTCGATTGCCTGGACGACCTTGATCAAGCCAAATGAGTGGGGAGCGTTCAGTGGGGCGTGTGGGGTGGGGGGGGGAGGACGTTCCATAAGCTAGACACGACCCCTTGGTTTGGGTCGTTATTACGACTAGTCTAATGAAACTATGAAAGTAATTAATTATTGGGTTAAGTCTATATAATAGAAATGAGCTTTTCATGTTTTTATAAAGTTAGGTAATATGGTCAATTTATTATCAAGTTAGGTAATAAAACATGTTCTTTTGTGTATATTAATAGTGTTACCGGTTAAATAGCCTCATCATTTAAATTCTTTCCACCTCATCTATATCTTTTTTCACCTAGGGCCCGTTTGGTTTCAGGTTATAACAGTTTTGGATTGGAACCAAAGAAAAAAAATTTGTTTGTTTAGATAGTTCGGATTAGATGGTGGGGATCACACCCACTGACACACCACTATTTCAAAAGGCATGTGAGTTTCCTGGATTTGATGGCTTTGGAAATTTTGTGGTCCCAAGTCATACTTCTCTCTCATTTTTTTTTTTTATTTTTTTTTAATTTTTTTTATTTTAACATTAAAAACATCAAATTTAAATTTAAATCAATATTTTAAAGTTAAAAAAGTTATTTATTTATAAAATAATATATTTTCTCTCTCCTACATCAAATCAAAATCCAAATTCAAATCATAATCCTAAACCTATCTACAAACCAAACGGGCCCCTAGAATTTGATCTATTTGACTTTTCCACTAGTCGTACAAACTAGTTTTTTTTTATTTTTTATTTTTTTTAATAGTGAGCGTCCTATGGGTTGTAATTTCCACGTTGGGTTGTAATTCGTACAAGTTAGATCTTGATAAGGTCTCCGGTAGGTTCATTACTTTGCATTTCGTTTCTTGTTTCAAGATCAATTATGGGTTTTGTATACTTTTAAAGATCATTTCTTTTCATAACATAAAAACCTGAGATCTATGTTCTTTTACATTTCGAATATGAGTTGGTGTTGTTGTGAAGTTGTTTTCGTTGTTTGTGAGGATGGGATAGGACTGATTGCAGTTTATTAATGTTGACATTGAGGTTGTTGTAGGCTTGAGATCATTTATGTGAGGAGATGTGCGGAGGATTAGGATTTTGGTGATGTCGTAGTGGATATTTGATTTGGTGAGGAAAGGGGAAGAACATTTAGGTTTGGATTAGGATTTTTATTTGATTTGGTGATGTCGTGGTGGGTATTTGCATGAGGTGGTGGTAGGTGGCCGGAATTGGTGGAGGAAGTAGAGGTGATTGCCGGAATCTGGAAAATATGAATTTTAGAATAAATATTTAACTTTAATTTTGGTGATGGCTTGTGTGAGAAAGAAGATAGATTAGGGGAAGAGGTGGTGGTGATGGTCAGAATTTAGAAAGATATGAATTTTAGGTAAGAACATATTGGAGGTTGAAGATGATGGAGGGTAAATTGCCAAAACTGCCCTCCTGTGCTGAGCACGTGAGGCCACTTAACGAGAGAACTAACAATTGTTATGTTTCGGTGGCTGATTTGAAACGCCACATCAGCTTGAGTGAATAAATTGAAACAAAGTTGTTTTCGATGATTTTTTTGTAATTTTCAAAAGCATCAGGGACTAATTTGCAATTTACCCTTTCCTAAAACTTGAAATCACTAGTTATTTTGAAATTAGTAACTTTATTAGAGCATCCATAATGCAAAAAGTCTTTAATGACTTTTTGCATTTAATGCATATCACACATTCACACTTGATGTATAAGACTTGTAGTTTAACAAGTCTTTCTTAAAAGCTTTTCAAAAAACTTTCAATGCAATGCATAAAAACCTCTTCTAAAAACTTTTTATAATAGTAAAAAGCTTTTGTTGGTTTTGCCATTGTGGATGCTCTTAATTTATAAAATCATAAAAGACAAACCATGACACAAATATAGATCCCACTCTCATATGAAACAAGAGTTAAGTTATTTGGACCACCTCTTTTCTACAAGTGATACCCTTCATTTTTTTCCGGTTTGTTATTTTTTATTTGAATTTTATTTTATAATTTTGTTTATATTCAAAATCTATAAAAATGAAAGTATGGAACATAAAATATAATGTTTAATAAGTCAAAATTATTAAACTGACGGAAATATTGAACATAAACGGATAAAAAATTGTGTGATACTGTAAATATGAGTAGGCCAAAAATAGATGAAAGATACAAAAAGTAGGACCAAAGGAGTACCAATAACATAACCACTGCTTGGCGGTAGGGGTGCAAACGAGCCAAGCTTTTATCAAGCAACTCGAGCTCGAGTTCAAGCTCGACTCGATCGAGCCGAGCTTTTATCGAGCTGAAGCCCGAGCTCAAGTCTAATGAACTGGCTCGAAACATATAATGAGTCGAGCTCTTGATAGCTCGGCTCGAGCGGTTATCGAGCTTTTCGAGCCTATAGTATAGATATATTTTCATATTATTTTTAAACGTGATTTAAATATTAACCTAAATATAAGAACTAACTCGATAAAGGATAAAATATTACATTATAGACCTACCCTTTAAAACATAATGTTGGCCTTGGTTTTGAAAATTTTATAGGTTTTATTACTCTTAAAAACATCTAATTTGGTTTTCAAACGGTTATATCTCTTTCAGTTTGTGATTCAAGATCATGTACAAGTTCTGTGTGAAGACTATATTTTTTTGTGGCAGCTGCAATTTGCAATTCGTTTTGACACGGAATGGTGTATCTGCTATTTCGTTCGAGCTCAGTTCAACTGCAAATATCGGTTGGCACATATTCGAGCTTTTCATATATATAATTTTGAGCTTTTCAAGCTAAGCTCGAGCTTTGCTCGAATCCTACTCGAGTCTAGCTCAAGCTTGAATGGTTAAAGCTTGACGAGCAATCGAGCCGAGCTCGAGCCAACCTTTTATTTTTCGATCCGAGCTCGAGCCTTGTTAAGCTCGGGCTTGGCTCGGCTCAGTTACACCCCTAGTTGGTGGTACCCGGTGGTTGCGAACACAAAAGGCAAAAGTCAAATGAAGTTGATATCATTTGGTTTTTACGACCATGATTTCTTGTTGAAAGCGACTGTCGTAACAAAACAAATCAAAGCCATGTTATATTGTGTATGAACGCATGTCAAAACTTTGAACCAAAAACGAAAACACGCTTAAGTGCAATATACCAAAAAAGGAGAATCGAAAAAAGAAATTATCACTTTTCCATTTTGAAGAAGGATTATTCATTTGTTTCAAAGACTATATTGCAGGAGACACTAACATCTCAATTGTTTCTTCTTATTGAGAGAATAAGCTGAATGGATTATAATTTTCTAGAATTCAAATTTTTATAACAATTCAGAAAAAAGCTGCAACTACGAAAACAAATTAGTTAAACGACAAAAATTCTTGTAAAAACTAATGAGTCAATCAAAAGTTATTAAATGAGATTGACATTCTTACCATAGTAAATGACCACATTTTGTCAATATGAAACGTCTAAGTATATTTACTACGAATGCCTTCTAAAATATTTTTAATATGACATATAAATCAAAGAAATTTGCTAGACACATACGTTTAAGAGATTGATCACCTCACATTAGTTGCTGATAAAATCTTTAGGTGGTTAGTGCATGTACAATTATTTTAGACTAAAATACACCGTTCGTCCCTAAACTTTACACAAAGCATCGCCATGCACCCTAACTTTCAAAAATCGTCGCCATGCGTCCAAACCTTAGGATTTTGAGTCCGACTGCGTCCCTTGACCCAGAAATCTAAGGTCAACGCCCATATTTAGGTATAGCATCAAGGGTATAATAGACCAAACACATTTTCAACCATATCTAAGTTAAATCTAACCCAAACTTCTTTAACATCATCATTTTGTGTCTTAGTTGTTGTTTCCCTGAAGTTAGTAAGCATGGATCTTCATGGAAATTCACCATATTAGTGTGTTCTTTCCTCAAATGGGGTATTGTTAACATCTCGTTAAGTAGCAAGTTAGTAAATTATATCATGACTAAAGTACACCGTTGGTTACACAGTCATTCAATTCTTGGGTGTATGTTGACTTGTGAAAGTCAAACTGGTTAAATCCAAACACCCGCTAAACTGCATATGCAGATGCAAACATGCAATTGAAAGCAAAAACTCAGAAAATCAAGATTAAAATTATCATTTAAAATATGTTTCGTTACATAATGACATTAATCCGAGGCGTATGCCAAATGTACATCATCATAACTGAATGTTTCTAAACATTCATCTTCTTCAGTTTCATCATTTATTTATTTTTTTCCATTTTTTTTCTAATTTCCTAAGTGCAGCCTTCTCTTTCCAATGCTCCTCTGCCGCTGCAGAACGCCTTCCTTGTTTCACTTCAGCATGGCTTCCTTCTGCCTCATCCTTTCCTTCTTCCTGCTCCTTTGCTTCTTCCTTCTCCTTTTGATCTTCCTCCTGTTTCAATGCAGCTTCTAGTTGATAGTACCAACTTTCATCACCTTCAACTTTGGCCGACTGTTGTTGGTTAGATACAGGGTTTTCTGCTGCCACATTTGCTTTAGTAGTTGGTCTTTTGGTCAATTCCTTGTCTTGGATAGCATCCGCATCTCTTGGTCGTTTGTTTCCGGACAACATGATTTCAAGTGAATGTGATTGATGTGTTTGAGGTTGATGATATAAGATTGGTATGCAGCAACATGTAGAAGTAACCAATATATACACAAATAATGGGGAAAACGAAGAGTCTGTATTAAATTTTAGAAGCATTTTTTGAACTCTTCGATTCTCCATTATTTGTTGGAAATATCCATGCATTTAGACGTAAGTAGAGCGTGCCAGGGAAGACACTGTTGGTCCCTCGATTTGTCTACGTTCCCGTTGTGATACTTAAACTCCCGCCAATTATTAAGTTGAGTGTTCGCATTTGGTCCCTCAAGTTGGCTGTCGGGTTTAGCTTGGGTTAGATCATAGTTAAATAGTGATTGGACTATTATGCCTCTGAAACTAGAACATAAAACGTGCGTTGACCTAGCCCATATGGGTCAAGGGACGCAATTAGACTCAAGATCCTAAGGTTTGGACGCATGACGACGATTTTTGAAAGTTAGGGTGCATGGCGATGCTTTGTGAAAAGTTTAGGGACCAACGGTGTATTTTAGTCATTATTTTATGTTTGCACCTAATCATTTGTAGGATTTTTCTATAGCGCATAATTTAAACACGTCAAAAAGTATGAAAAAGTACTCACGACCCGCACAAAAGTACAAAAAGTGTACTTTTGTGTGAATTACTATGTCCTTTTCATGGGTCGTCCCATAGTATTTTTTGTGTGGAGTAATGCTAGACTCACATAAATTTTACAAAAAAATTTCCACATGCACATGTGGCAAATGAGATGGACCAATTTTGTGTGGGGTAATGCTACTCTGTGAGGGTACAAGTTAGAAAACCGTATGTCTTAACGTACACATTTCTAAGGACTTACGTTTATCGAAAGGGTCTGATCACCTGAAACAATGGCATGTGAAATTCGTCATATAAATTACGAGTAAAATACAAAGACACATAAAATTAATGAAGTGTTTAATAAGGCATGTAACCGGCAGGAAAGATATTTATCATGGTCATTAAATATTCATATAACGCATGCATCTAGAACGTATAAATATTCAACTTTAAATAAGCATTTCCAATATAAAAAAAGTGTCAAATATAGGCAGCAACAACTCAACAAGAACAAGTCTTTGTCTTTATTTAAAAAGCATCCAAGCATATTTGTTCAGCCACCTTCCTTTGACCAAATTTTCGGTCAGAAAATGTCAAAGTCAAACAAGTGCGTGTGTTAAACATGCTATCGTTTTAAGTGTGTGCACGGAATACTTATTAAATGCATGTTTCTTGCCTTTACTATTCTCATTCATTCACCATTTTTTTGGTTCTTTTATTTGTTCTTGATCAAATATAATATTTATTTTCATTGGTTTATCTGTTGATTCATCTTTGAGCATCATCATCATCTTGTTAAGGTATGATTAAATTATGTTTTAAGTTCTAGATTTACTCCGTATTTATTAAGGGGTTGTTGGACTGTAACTGCTTATATGCTTATTGTGTTTTGATGCAACAAATGAGTAGTTTGTTTTTGGTGTTTCATTTCTGGGATTGCTTTATCTAAACAGCTTATATTATATGATATATGATTATTATAGACCTATCTGAAAAACCCAACAGCCAGATTAAAAATTGCTTATTCAAAACTTATTTAAAAATCCCAACGTAGAATTTGCTTATTTACTGATTGTGTTATTTTTAAGTCACGTAGCAGAATTGTACATATGTGTTTGTTTTAATTTATACGTTGTTCGATAGTAATATTAGTATAAGGCAAGGGGGGCATTATGTGAATGTGACTAGCAACATAACATGTAAGCTATGATTCTATGAATCAGGCTGCTAACAAATCCAATGTTGACTAGTATTTGGTTCAGGAGATCGAAATTTTCTTAGACATTAGGCTATTTGCTTTGTAAATTCAACCGTAAAGCTTTTAATGAAAGAAGGAGATTTATCTTTGTGATTTGCTACATATTTGTTATTTACAGGTGCTCACTTTTTAGTTTTAGATAAAATTGTGTCAGTCTTTGAAAATTTGGAAACTAGCTAGTTTAGTTTGATGGCTGTTTGAAGTAAAAGATTGTAATATAATGTTACTCGTAAACTAGCTAGTTTAGTTTGATGGCTGTTTGAAGTAAAAGTTTGTAATATAATGTTACTCGTATCACTTTATGAAATCAAAAAACAGTTCGTAAGCTTTGACTTTCTAAGTCCAAATATCATAACAAATTAACAACCTGTCCCCTATACATAATAGTAGTAGTAGACTAGTAGTAGTGGTGGTATTTTAGACACATTTGTTATTGAATCGATTAAATTGGTTTATAAGGTGTGATTAAGCATCCTATTTTCAGTTTCTCGATCTCTTATTTGTGTTGACTTTGTCTCTTTGCAGATCAAGTACGTGTCTAGAAATGAATTCTTTATGCAGACACATGGATGCTGTATCGTCAAATTCCCAACCAGACATTGTTAGCTGTCCGTTTTTGCGTAACATTAATGAGCCAACTAATTTCTCATTTTCTTCATCCGTGCCTATCCCATTGCCGGTAAGTTACCTTTTATGTTTAGAGATAAGAACACTAGTTATTAAGAAACAGTTGGCACGTATAAAATAGCCTTTTCGAAAATATACTCATGATTTCATGTTCTGTGTGCAGGTCCAGGGAACCAAGGGTCCTATATTTGAGGACGGTCCCAATTTTGATACGGCGTTTAGGCTTTTCCATGGACAAAATGGTGTAGTTCCGCTTTCTGATCCATCATTATCACATATTCCTCAGAGGGTGAGGTCTGAACCAGCTGCACAGCAGTTCCATCCTTTAGCAGCTAGGGCGGCTACTATCAGTCTCTCAGGTTTTGGTGGGCCTTTTGGTTTTGATGCATTCAGTGAGATGTTCAAAAATCAACAAAGAAAACATAAGCCATCGAAGAAAGACTCTTCACAGGTACACTAGTTAGTTAAATGTCTAAATACCTTTTATAGTAGTAGCAAAATACATAAATAATGGGTTGTTTGGATTTAAATTTTGGAACTTAATCAGTCTTTGATGCTTGGATTGACATTTTCTGCTTCGTATAGGGGTCAAATAATGAAGTAGACTTTGAACTCAAATTTCACAATATGCAATACTTATTCATAAACATGTTCTTTTTGGTCATTTTGTGTATAGATTAATTCAATAATCAAAATTCGTTAAACACCTAGACATCGGGTGATTATTAATTTAAACAACAGAAACACATCGAAACACTATTTTCTACAACATGTTTACATCCAAACAACTTTTCCGCTAAAGCAAAATAATCACACATCCGTAAAAAAGAAAAGTTCTAACGGGTTCTATTATAATTTTTTATTACAGAAAAGAGACTCTAATCATGAAGCAATGGGCGAAGAATGGCTACAAAATGGGAAATGCCCAATGGCCAAATCTTATAGATCGGTAACTAACATCCTACCAATTATATCCAAAGCGATTAAACTACCGTCAGGCATAAACTATCGATGCCCACCAGTCATTGTGGCAGCTAGAGCAGCTATAGCCAAAACCGCATTTGCAAAGAATCTGAGGCCCCAACCTTTGCCTGCAAAAGTACTCGTGATCGGTGCCATGGGCATGGCAGCTAATGTCCCACTTGGAATATGGAGGGAACATACTAAAAAGTTTTCACCTTCTTGGTTTGCAGCGGTTCATGCAGCTGTGCCATTTATAGCTATGCTTAGGAAGTCAGTTTTGATGCCTAAATCAGCTATGGCTTTTACTATAGCAGCTTCGATTTTGGGCCAGGTGATTGGGTCTAGAGCTGAACGGTATCGTCTAAAAGCAGCTGCTGCTGGGTCCGGTTTAGGGGTTACAAGTGTACCTTGTGGTGAGGTGGTTGAGTGGGAACCCGCGTCCTTGCTGGTTGTTAGGCCGGTTTCTTGAGGTTTTGTATGTATACATTTGTTACACATTTAGGAATATCGATTCTTGTGTGTATTGTATTATAGTTTACAAGTGAAGTGATTGCTGTACCTCCTTGAAAATGAAAATTGAAAAGGGAAGTTGATAAAAATTGTCGTTTTTATGTCACTGTAATGAAAACAATTTAAAGAAATCAAACAATAACGACATGTTTGAAAATTTATCCGGATTACTGAGATTACGGAGTACTAACCTAAGTAGATGAAAATGTATTACAGGATTATGAAAAAACCATATATACAGAAGCTAGTGATAATAGGTAAACAAATATATTTGTGATTTCTCTTTTTTATGCATAAAAATACCAATACCGTTTTCTCAACATGAATTATTATACATACGCGGTACTATTCACAACACACATATTGTGCGTTTCTAGTTGTGACTTGGATTTCAGCTCAACAAACTCGCCAATTCTTTGAGTTAACTTCACCTTTAGACCATGGTTCATATGCAGTACCATAGAATCGTCTGGAAGTACAATATGGTAATTGTAAATGATTATAAGTTGACACTATCTTTAGGTGAGATATGGCCATGTCTTACCCAAACAAGTTCTTGGACCTGAACCAAATGTGGTGAATTTGTAAGATGGCTCATGTTTGATTCCTCCATTCTTAGAAATCCACCTTTCCGGCTTAAACTCCTTGCAGTCTTCGCCCCATATTGATCTCATCCTAGGTAGGATAGCTGGTCTCGTTGCATGTAAATACTGTATTTCCAAATGTTTTAAGCCTATCGTGTTCGAGTTTGAGTCGCATATTGGTGGAGTATGGGATAAAACTCTCAAAGACACTAAGCTCCAGCCTCCAGATTCCAAAAACTATGTATAAGTTTTCTGATTACCTGTGGGCTGCTTCGGTAACTGAAGACTTGCCTACCCAACAAGAGATGATAGATTACATCCACTCCTATGCCAAACATTTCCATCTCATGCCACACATCAACTTTTGTTCCAGAGTCAAACTAATGTTAATTTTTAATAGTTGATAGTTAACTAGATGATTAAAAGTTGATGTGTGGCATGAGTTGGAAATATTTGGTTTAGTTATCCAGTAACGTCAGTTGCTTGGTTTCTTGCTTGGACATATGGCAGCAAAGACAGAATACAAGATAATTCTAAAAGATGATGTTAAGGTGAACATTAAAACCGTTGTTTAAGTGGCCACGCCAACCTTCTTGAAAAGGGAGGGCTTCACCTGGTTTGAGTCTGTGTGGCGGTGGGTTCAAACCCCGTGGATTAGTCTGCCAAAAGGTCGGAAACCATGGTTATCAAGAAAAAAAAAAAAAAAGGAAAAAAAAAACCGGGTTGTTCGGGAAACTTTTTCTTTTATTTATTTTTTTTTTATTTTTTTTTCAATTAATATATATATATATATATATTTACTTTATGGTCTTAAAGACCTTAATATTTTAGCATGACTTACTTTAGTATGACTTACTGTAATATTTTAGTATGACTAATCTCCAATGGGGTAAAGGCATAATAAAATATTGATTTTAGTATGACTTACAAGGTGAACATTACAATTGGGTTGTTTGGATTTTTATTTAAGAGCGAATTCGAACCTTCCTCTCAATGAGTTTACCTTTTCTAAATATCGCTCTTCTCAAATTTCACCGAGCGACTTGTGACTTTTTTGCTTTTGACAAGAGGGCGTCAAGTGTCAGCAAAAAGTTCTCGCACATTCTTTTTTTGTTTGTCATGTGTATGGTACTTGTCAGTTAAATTAACCACTAGCTAATTTAAGAAGAAAAAAAGTACCATAATATTTTAACTCTTATCTACAAAAAGAATTAGGATTTACGTGAAACATTCACATATGAACCAACAATGCCTCCATTTTTGCTTAAATAAATAACAATATTGAGTTTTAAATTGCAAATATTAGGTTTATTGTTATTTTATTTGTTAAGGTACCGTTGGAGAATTATTGGAGCAAAATTGAAGTATAGTGATGAATATTTGAAGATTAGAAGATATTAAAGATTGTTGAAAGACATTGAATTACTCAAAGATTTATAAAACTTAAGTAGAAGTCCAAAATAAAGCCCGATGAAATAAAGCTGAAGTTTATCAAGATTGCAAGCACAAGTAAAGCCAAATATTCAAGTGATAAATAAGGACTAAAATTGAAGACTAAAGGTGTAAAATGACAAATGAGGCCAAAGTTGAAATTAAATCAAAATTTTAGAAGCCTCGCCCACATGCATTCAAATTGTATCATTTGAAATGTAAGACTTCATATACCACGTGAAGTTGGAATTAAATTTTTTTGAATATGATAGCTGTTGGGCCCATCTCTGCCGACCATTAGTTTTGAAGAATGATCTTATCTTTTACTCCCTCAGTCTCAAACTATTGTCATGAGAGAGAAATCATAAAGTTTAATAAAAATAGGACAATTATAAATCTCAACCATTCAAAGAGAATATTCCTCTAATATATTATCTAGTTTTTACCTAAAAAAAGAATGTGGACTCTAATTTTGAAACGGAAAGAGTATTATTTTCCAACGCAACTTTTTATTTTTTCCTTACCATAGTTTCATTTCAATTAAAAATGTCCAATGTTTAATTAGTTTTTTTTATAAATGTAGTAATTACAACTTTTTGTATTAATAAACACACTAGTGTGTAAGTGTGTCTTTTATGTTTTAAACTTTTATCAATTTAATGTTTTACCTTAATTACTCTTGTCATTTACTTATTTATTGCTTAATCTTAGCTTATTTTATATAAAGTTAGGGTTGTTTCTTTTTTTCCTTAGCTAAGGATTCTTATGGGTCCCACTTCCATATAAGCATCTTAATGGGGAGGAGATGATAAATTAAGCCTTGTGGATATAGACAATTTAAGGGATTTTTGTGGGCCCCATCTAAAAAGTAATAATATTAAATAGCATCCTTTAGCTAAGGGGAAAAAAGAAACACCCCCTGTCTTTAGTGTTGTTAAGGTTAGAATCTTATAAAGTTCAAATCTTTTTATGAAAATCATCATTTTTAGTCTTTTAAATTTATAAAGTTTACATCTTTTAGTTTTAAAACTCTTTTTTTTTTTACCAAGTCTTTATTGAAAGTTTTAAACTTTTTGCTTTTTTAGCGTTAAGTTGGTTCTAAAAGTCAAGTTTTATAAATCTTTAAGCTTTTTGCTTATAAAGTTGCAACCTTTATTCATTTTACTACCTCAAATTCACTTAAAGATTCAAGCTTTTGGAGTATTGTTGACGTTATGGGTATTATGGAGTATTTTAGGTTAATTATATAGCTTGGATGTGGTTTTAGTTTAGTGTTCTTGTCGTCATTATCGTTCTTAATCCGATACTTGGGACGTGGTGAGTCCCAGTCAGCAAACTTTACTCTCCAGTTCAAAAAAAGTTCAAAGATGAACCGGTTTAGAAAAACAAGGTCTCAAATTTGAACCGGTTCATCCAAAGACTGATATAAACAAACAAACAAACAGGTAAAGCAGCAGAGTTCCCAAACACCGTGATGGCAGTTGTTAGGTTTGGTGAGGCGTGGCCGGAGTTGAACGACGGTCTTACTTACCGTGACATTATCCGGTCACATGATTCCGGTTCTTTCTTTTTTTTCTTTAAAATCTTATAACATGTATTTATTTATTTATATACTACGTAGTAAGTTTTTTAATTTAATTTTTATATAAATGTTTGTTTTTTTGGGGTGGTGCAGGAGGAGATTTAAGTTTGATTAAATTCTACTCAACCAAACATCATTCTTCAGCTCCTTTATTAGGGTAACCTTCTTAATTTTAATAATATTATTATTATTACTACTAGTTTGTTATTCATGTATGTATCATAGGGGTTTTTATTATTTAAGGGGTGTTTGGTTTAGCTTATTTTTGCAGCTTATGGGCTTATTTCGAGGTGTTTGTTTAAGCTTATTTGTCCGGCTTATGAGCTTTTGAACTTTTGAAAAGCTCAAAAGCTCAAAATTAAAATTTTGGGCTTATGAGCTTATAAGTGTGAGCTTATGAGCTTTTCAATAGTTCAGCAAGCCCATAAGCCGGACAAATAAGCTTAAACAAACACCCCTTTTTTATTTGCAATACCTTTTTGGGCTTTTAGCTTATCAAGTTGGGTTTATGTTTTTACCTAAGTGCTTAAGCTCAACTTGATAACCTCATTAAGCTTATGAGTTTTTTATTTTATTTTATTTTATTTTATTTTTTTATTTTATTATTATTATTATTATTATTATTATTATTATTATTTATTTTATTTTTTCCGAAACCAAATAAGTCTGAGAACCCCGTGCTTATCAAGTCGTTGAATTTTAGGAATATTGAATTTTATATCCTATTCATTATCGAGTCGTTGTTTTTATGCTTAAAAATGATATTTTTGGATGAGAAAAGGGAATTTATGCGGATGATAGCTAACGAGCGGTTATAGCCTATATTTAGTTCTTGCATTATTATTTGAAATGTAGTTGTTGTGTAGAATGGAATGGATACTAGTATACTTGCCCAAAGCGGCAGCGACGAATAATTTCTGATTGTGTTTTTGACTATTTATGAACTTTAAATAAGCTGGTGATATAAATGATCTATGTAATAGTATGGAATTATAGATATATATGATGGAGATGTTATACAGGGTGTTTGGTTACACGAATTGCAAAAGGAAAGGCTAAGATCAAACCATAGGGTGATCCAACGTGAAAATCTTATTTATCTTCAACCTTAAATTAAAGTAGGCCCCGCATAAATACTTCATAATATGGTATAGATAAGCTAATTGTGTGTGTATGTGGGTTATTCATAATTTCATAGTGCTAAAAATGGAACAGGTGGTTGCAGAGGATCGAAAATGGTCAGGTTGGTATCTAGAAAGTGCTGTTTAAATCTGACTCGTGATCTAGTATCAAAGATAGAGTGTTTCTTGGAGTGACGGTTGTTGTGGCTTGCAGATAACAGTCGATGGTAAAGTTGTAACTGATCCAGATACTGTTCTCAGGTTATCCTAATTCCTAACCATTGATGGATATATTGTTTCATTTTATACAATCAAAATGGTACATTAGCATTTGACACTCATTGCATTTATTAGGACTGGTTCAGAGCTAGTATATCACAGACTTCCGTGGAAAGAACCATATGCACCGCACATGCTCGAAGTTTTATTTGAAGATGATCATTTGGTACTTGTTCAATACTCAGCATTTTGGTATAGCTAATATTGTAATTGATGTTATTTAGTAGTATCGGTTTATATGTTTTCTTTTGTATTATGTTCAGATTGCTTTAAATAAACCGTCTGGTTTGCAAGTTTTGCCTGGAGGACTATTTCAGCAACGAACTGTACTGACACAGCTTCAATGGCGTATAAAGAATCATGAATTATGTCCTGTTCCTGTTCATCGGCTTGGAAGAGGCACATCAGGTAACTTTTTGTTGTAGACTTGTAGCCATTTTAACTGTACTGTAAACAACAATTGAATCCGGATAACATATGCTCATTTCTATTTGTTTTCGTACTTCTCTACAGGAATTTTACTCTGTGCAAAGACAAAGTTTGCAAAAACACGGCTTGCAGCCCTTTTTGCTGACAAAACATCAGCAGTGGCTAACAGGTTACAGAAGAAAAATATTCATTTTCTAAGAGCACACACAAATTTCTGTTGTGACTTTGGTCATATCGGAGTCTCACTGATAAGAAATCTCTTTGTGTGCAGAAAAGTTGACAATGAAGTCAACAAGGTCGGAAAAATGTCAAAGATATACAGGGCACTAGCATCTGGAATTATAAATGAGGATGAGGTGAAGCTTTTATGGCATATCTGTTTCGTTTAGCTCTGTTTATGTTTTAACATCTTTTTTATATAATAAAACAAAACCCCAAGTAGGGACTTTAAAAAAAGATTATTTCCTTATTAGGTAATATTTTAATTATTATTTTTTAATTTATAAATTTATAAATTCGTTTTGTTGATATACTACACAGGTAGAAGATAAATACAAAAAATATAGATAAGATGCAACTAACAATAGGATTAAACTTTTTATTTATTTGTTTTTAAATAAATAAAAATATATCATTCAAAAAACTTTTAAAAAAACCCGCGCGTGCGCGGGCAATTATAACTAGTTTTTTTAATCATAAACATTCATGTTTAGCATTTCTCTTGAATCGTATTATTACAACATAATTACATAAATATGTTGCAGGTTGTCATTGATCAGCCAATTGGCACATTGAAGTATCCTGGAGTCGCTAAAGGATTATATGTTGCTTCTCTTTCAGGTTTCTCACTTCACAACCACATGTTGGTTGATAATATTTTTGTTTGGTATATAAAATCATGATATCTTGTTTTTCATTCGTTAACATGTGCAAATTTTTATAAAACAAGCGTGGATTTAGTTTGCATCTTTGATATATTTTATTTATTGTAATAATGTATGTGAGATTGTTGAGGTCAAGTGTTCAGGGAAAATTAATCAATTTGATGAATTCTATTTTGATGCAGGGAAACCAGCATTAAGCAGAGTTCATGTTCTGAAGAGAGATGTACAAGAAAACGTAACAGTTGTTCAGGTGCGATGATTTATAAATCATTTTTGGTCATAGTTTATCTGACTGAAATCATTTTTGAGATAGAAAACATGGACATTGCTTATGCTTTAACATTTACATGCTTTTGGCCTTAAATGATTAAGCAAAGTGTGTCTATATCAACAGACAAGTTAGATTCTTTTGAACACTTCTTTTATTGGCATTAACCTTATGCTTGGGTACTTGCGCCATATATGCACATTCACGACAATTGTCAGCGATTTATAATTTATTGTATTTTTTTGCAAGGCTTATGTGTTTTGTGGCAATTTGAGCAGGTGGAGATTCAATCTGGTAGGCCACACCAAATTCGAATTCACCTGTCTTTCATCGGACATCCTTTGATAGGTACACTTTAGAAGCTTTACACGTATTCTGTCTTTATTTTGGAGTGAAATGATAGGCCTGTAGACTACATCCCTTAGTCACCAATAAATTATATGAACATGAAAAGTAATTAACATTTTTAAAGATTTGAGGTGCTTAACAATGCCTGTAAACTCGTTTTGGATGGTATAGATTAATTATTGGTTGTCCACGTTTCTTCTTGGAAGGTGATCCACTTTATGTTACTGGCGGGAAACCACAGTGCTCTGTTCCTGAAACTGTAGATGAGACATTTGCGGAAGATGGGTAACACACTTATCCTAAGCTTGATTTTTATCGAGAATTACGGAGTGTATTATCTTTGTTTCTCTTATATGCAAGTAAGGGAATCAGTTAATCTTTTACAAAAATCAGTGCATCTAATAATATGTTATTATTTGACCTTTTTATTAGAGGGTATCACAGNTGAAAATTAAAGATTACTTCATGTAGCTTATAAAAATAATCTCTTTTTATAATCTCCATCTCCAATACTATCTCCAACAACATCTCCAGTTTCAGCAATAGTTACTTATTAGAGATTATAAAAAAAATAATCTTCCATAATCTCTGAAAATTAAAGATTACTTCATGTAGCTTATAAAAATAATCTCTTTTTATAATCTCCATCTCCAATACTATCTCCAACAACATCTCCAGTTTCAGCAATAGTTACTTATTAGAGATTATAAAAAAAATAATCTTCCATAATCTCTGAAAATCAAAGATTACTTCATGTAGCTTATAAAAATAATCTCTTTTTATAATCTCATCTCCAATACTATCTCCAGCAACATCTCCAGTTCTAGCAACAGTTACTTTTGTCAAACATACTCTTATGTGACGTCACTGGCCAATACTAATATTTATTAATAAGGAAACGCTACAAATCCGAAATAAACTCAAATAAAGTTTTAGTAAACACGGTAATCAAAACAAGAAAGACCAATTCCTATGGAGAACACCAACTTAGCTTGAAATCAACCGACTTCGAATGGCAATTAAGATTGATTATTTCAACATTCTTTTCCTTCAAACCCTTGACCAATAGCTTGTAGAAGTTCCTACCGTCTTTGAATGGCCCATCTTTATATACCTTCACGTAACTTGGATGGCAAATTGAAAAAAGGGCTTCAAAAAATGTGGAGAACTCTGAACTGAACCATTTAAGCGATAGTTGTTGAACGTTAATAGCAGGAAATTCGACCCTTTTCTTCATATCATCAACATTGATGGTCACTGGCACTATGGTTTTAGAAGTCATATCTGTTATTTTGATATCGAACTTGCTAGGTAAATTGAGTGCTTCTCTTATCTTAAGAAAGAAGGGAATATCAATGGGATAGAACTGGTACAAATTGAGCTTAATCTGCTCGGGAGCAATGACTGGAAACAAGAGACAAGGGACTTCGTTGCCAACGTAACAGAAATATAGTAATTTTGGAGCATAAACTTGTATGCTGAGTTGCCTGTTTTCTGTGAAATTTAGGATTAATCTTTTTAATGAGTCACTTCTGATAGAAAAGCTGTAGTGACTCCAACAAAATATGTTAAGGCTCAAACTCTCGAGAAAAGGAAATTTCGATTTGATCATGTCAAGAGCTGCATTGTCCAAGATTTGATCATGAAACACCAATTCTTTCACGCTCTGTAATGAGTTCATGATATTGAATGGAAATGGATCCCTAAGATCACGTAGGAAAAATGAGTAGTAATGAAACAAGCGAAGACTCGGAACTCCATCAACTTCTATCATATCATGACGCCTTGAAAACGCTATTTTCAATTCACGAAGACAACGAAGGTTTTTAACCTTAATTATTTTGAAGAATCGGCAAAATTTAAGGTTTATCTTCTCAAGTAGCGTACAATTAGTTAATAAGTTATCGAGTACCTCTTCGCGTATGTTGCAATCTTTCAACTCGAGTACTCGCAAGGAGGAACATCTGATCACAGGATAGTCACTTATCCAAACGGAATTGCACCACAAGGCAAGATCATTTATTAAAGATATCTTAGTTAGGTTTTCAGCGGCAAATACCTCATTAGGCAATGTATACGAATCATTGTTAAGCCAGATTGTGAGAGAAATCTCCTTGACACAAAATTTGGAAGATGTAGAATTAATCCATTTATCAAGAAGAGAATTTCACTACTACAAAAAACGTTAAATAGATCGGTTGAAACAGCTCAAATAGATTGGTTATGAACCACTCTAACTAAGGGTGATCTATTTAACGGGAACACAAATAGATCGGTTGATAACCGATCTTATTAACATCACAATGAGATCAGTTAATACATAAGAGCCGATCTTTTTAAGGAATTTTCAAACAAAAAAAAAAAAAAATTAATTCAGATTTTCATGAGCATGCATATATTTACAGAATTTCCATTCACTCGTAACAAATACAATAATATATTAATACAAATGGCTTCAACAAACACAACATCAAGCCACCAATAAACTATCCAAAGACAAAGTGGATTGAGCAACAACATGTCCATTCAAAACCCATTTTGCTTTCCGAAAATGTGGTATGATGTGCTATCTGCTTAAAAAATCTCGCTTGGCTGCAGTTGTAGAGCAAAACAAGCCGACAGTTGATCGTTCACACCACCAGATAGTACACTATCATAGGCATTGTCAGCTGTCCTCACGGTCGTTGATAGCATGGACCATTTGTATTCAAGGCGTCAAGTGAGGAACCTGCAAAGTAAGACAAAAGGTTCACTTAGCAATTAGATCCGTGTGCAACAGATCATCAGCAGCAATAACATAATCGTAGTATAACTAATAGAAACAAAAATCAATAAATTTCAAAAGCATACACATCTAATAACCAAACACCAAGCCGATTCGACAGCACTACTATCAACTCATATGTATACCCTACAAAGCCTGATTGAACATGAATGCTATTATCTCGTCTATATACTTTGCTATAAAATACTAACACCGTCACGACAATACCACCAATCAGCAAGCATATTTTCTAGAATACTTAAACCGAATGTCGGAAACCAAAGTATTAAGAATTACTAAAGTTTCTTATTTCTTATTTGCATGTGGTATCTATCAATGTTTAGCAAGTTGTGTTTCTAGAGCACGGCTTTGGATCTAAAGAAGTGATCTCCCTGCTTTTTTTTTTTTTTTTTTTTTTTTTTTTAATTTACTACGTCTGTAGCAGCCGAGATAAAAACAGTCACTAAAAATCGTAGTTCAGTTTTCTCGATTATAGCTATGAATCATTTACAAATATGTTCTACTCAGCACACAGTCCATTATATCTGGGCATTTTGAATAATGCACCTAGTGACTGAAAATTCAAACTGGAATACCTGGGAGCAGGACGGTGTAGGGACCATATAATCTTCTGGTTAGATCCTGTCAGGAGACGGCTTTGGGGGTGTGCAAGGTGAGGACCGCACAGGGCCAAAATTTTAGGGCCTCAAATTTGTTCACGTTAATATTATATGCACGTTGTTAGCTATATTTTCACAAGAAAAAAAGTATTATAGATGAGAAGTATTCTTAAATGGTGTATGTATATACGTTTGCAACTGATTGCATTTATATTCTTATTAAAATTTGATTCATTATATATACATCTTATCGAAGGCCTTCTTATTATTTCGGTCAGGCCCTCAAAATTTCATAAATTCATGGGGACGGCCTGAGTCTGGTTTTACAAAAGATATGACTGGACACTAATGTTATCTATTCTGTATACGTTTATGAACACGTCCATTATCCCTGGGCCGGACGTGTAG
>LBNU01001084.1:0-20276 GCA_014162995.1 Artemisia annua | reverse complement strand
GCGGAGAAGACTGTGAGGTTGACCTGTTAGAGACCGTTGGCTGTTTAGTTGCCACAAACCTATCAGACTCTAGAATTTGAGCATTAGCTGAGGCCAAAGTACTATGAGGAGAAACAACGACATGTTCGTAAACAAAGGAATTCCGAGCTTTCCAAATTGACCAGCAAGTATTCGCCACAATAGACAATATGCGAGTTACTTCTTTATATGAAAGAGAATAATCAATAAAGCTCTGTACGCGAAGATAAATGCTGGTACCTGAGGGCAAAGACCGCAAACTTAAAGAGGAACCGAACCAGATTGGGCGAGTCCAATCACACTCAAAAAGTAAATGCTCGATTGTTTCCACACACGATTGGCATATCGGGCATGTAGGACTAGGCGAGCATTTTCTGTTGAAGAGATTATCCATTGTGGCAACGGAATTAGAGATAGCTTTCCATAAAAACAGTTTAACTTTTGGTCGCGCACGAATATTCCATAATTTTGTCCAAAACTTTGAAGATTGATTAGAGCTCGATTCAGCCTTTGAATATCCATTTTTCCTCCCTAGAAGAGCTTGTTTATAACCTGTTTTAACTGTGTACTGACCCTTAGATTCAAAGTGCCAAACAAGCTTATCAAGAGAACCACTTTGAGATATAGGAATTTTGATAATGGATTCAACTTCCGTTTTTGATACATGCTTAATCAACTTCCTAATATCCCATTTACCATTTTGGATGAAATCCGCTACTTTACGGAATTTGAAAATGGGCCAAGAGGAGAACAAACGTAAAATTCTGCATTACAGGGAACCCACTTTTGAGTCCAAAAAGATATGTGATTCCCGTTACCAACCTGCCATCTAACACCTTGCAAAAGAAGGTCCCGACCATGGAGCAAACTAGACCAAAGCCATGATGGTCGAGAACCACGCTTTGCAACAAGAAAGTTAGAGTTCGGGAAATAGAGGCCTTTAAGAATTTTTCCCCAAAACGCACCTGGGTTCATAAGAAGTCTCCAACCTTGCTTTGCGAGAAGAGCTATGTTAAAAGCTTCTAAATCACGAAAACCGAGACCCCCGTCAACTTTGGGCTCCGATAGCGTCTCCCAGTTTTTCCAGTGTATATGTCGTGCATGTGGATCACCGCCCCAGAAAAAACGTCGAACATATACCAAAAGCTTATTTAAGAAGCCTTTAGGAAGAAGATAGCACTGCATGGCATAAACTGGGATAGCTTGAATAACAGACTTGATCAAAATTTCACGTCCTGCCTGAGAAAGAAGCTTTTGCTTCCAGCCTTGCATTTTTTGAAGAACTTTCTCAAGTAAGAATCCGAAGAAATCACATTTCTTTTCGGCCATAAACTGATGGAAGGCCCAAGTATTTATCATTCGGTCCCATTTTCTTTACTTGAAGAGATGTGCAAAGATCATTTTGAAGACTAGAAAGAGTATTGGGAGAGAAAAAGGCTGAAGACTTATGAAAATTCACATTTTGACCGGACGCGTGAGAATATGCATTAAGGATACTTATAAGAGATTCACATTCAACTTGAGTTGCTTTCAAGAAAAAGATAGAGTCGTCAGCAAAAAATATGTGTGAAATAATAGGACAAGTATGCGCCATTTTAATACCTGATAAGGATCCGGATTCCATTGCCTTTGTAATCTGACGTGAGAGCACATCAGCAACAATGATAAATAAATAAGGAGATATGGGATCACCTTGACGAAGGCCCCTTTGAGGTTTAACAACGCCAACAGACTCACCGTTCACCATGAATTCTAAGTCATAAGACATGAGACATGTTTGAATCCAGTTGCACCAAACATCACCAAATCCTAACTTTCGAAGAGTAGCTAAAAGAAAATCCCATTCTACTCTATCAAAAGCTTTGTTTAAGTCAATTTTTAAAGCCATTAGGTTTTGGGTCCCTTGTCTTTTATTTCGGATGTATTGAAACGCTTCGTTAGCAACCACCATACAATCTTGAATCTGACGACCAGGAATAAAGGCCGATTGTTGTGGCGAAATAATCTTAATAAAGATGCCCCAACGTACAAGTGACCAGTTTTGTAGATTTGGAAGGCCATGTATCATTGCTTTAGACAAGAAAACTTTAGACATATTTACAGAAACTTATTTGATGTGGCGAAAATCAGTTTACGTAATAAAAAATAGTAGTTAGCAATTGTTTTGATACGTCATGGTAAACCGACATGCTTATAAAAATAGTAGTTGGCGATTGTTTTGAACACTTCGGTGGCAAAATGGGTGGGTTGGCACTAAGCGAATGGGTAAATTCTCAATAAGTGCCATAACATGTTGGGTCAGATTGGGTTGATCCGCAGCCATTCTCATATATGAACAATCAATGTCTTATATTTGATTACGAGAAATGGCATTTAGAAAAAGATGATTACAAAACTATATAAATAAAATACTTTAAAAGAAACAGTCAATAAAAGGTTGCAAGCATTAAAAACACTAAAACTATTTTATAAGAATGTAAAATCTAGGCTTCCAACAATAAAAATAGCAGCTATGTTTCTTTTCTTCAGCATTGGAATATTTTCTATTATGATGCAACTTCTACGAGTATCATATGTTTTTCTGTAACCAAAAATCGCTTACTTGCGAAGTTAAAAATTACCTGTTTGATGCTCAAAGGTGAAAACTAGATATAATTTAAACATGGTGTTATTCGTGCCCTGAACCATGGTCAAGGATTTTTTTTTTTTTTTTTTTTTTTTTTTTTTTTTTTTTTTTTTTTTTTTTTTTTTTTTTTTTTTTTTTTTTTTTACGGCGGGTTAGTTGTTAGATGTTAGTTGTTAGTTGTTGGCTCGAGTTAGTGTCGCATCCTCGGGCAGAGATACCAACCGCGAGCCTCTCCTTAGGAGATAACTCCACTCCTATTCCCGATTCGCTTGATATCATTAGAGCTTGTGATTCCCAAGTGAGGACTTCCCGGTCGGTCACCCAAACCGGTACTACTCTCACTTGGGCACGCTTAACTACTTAAGCCTTTACCACTAGACCACAAGCCCCATGATTAAGAAAATTAAGAATACTTCAATAAATTATTTAAAGAACTCCAACAAATTATTTAACCTCTTAGAATACTTCAATTCACAGATTTATTTGTTTGCCGATGCTCAAAATGAGTCAGGATTATGAACATTCACACAAGTCCTAATCTTATACAGAAGATATCAAGCAGGTCTTGTTACTGATCCCTATCAGTTATCAAGTTCTAATTTTTGACATTGACTTGATCAAACTGTTTTTTAGAAATTCTATCATGTTAGTCCTAAAAACAAGTCTGTTTGAACATGCTGGTTTGTAGATAATTAAACCAGCATACATAAGATGTTTCATGTTTGAAACCTGTCGACTTTAATTTTACTCGGTAGTGTAATTATCGAACAACTAGACTATGTTTTAGTCTGATTATAGTGCCTGAGTAACTTGACAAAATTTGTCATTAGTTATATGCTTACAAGTTTTTTATTTAAACTGTTTTGTGGGGAAAGATAATCTCATGAGGATTAGCTACTGAAATTCACACGCATGTTTAAAGGTAAGTTTGTGACATCAGCTGTGAATAATAATTTAAATAGTAAGGTAAAATTACAAAGCCCAAATAAACTTCACTAAAGTGTTAGTGAAGATAATAATCGAAAGGAAGAGTACCAAGTTCTACGGAGAACACCAATTAAGCTTCAAATCAACGGAATTTGAATCGCCATTAGGATTAATTATTTCAACATCTTTTAGGTTAGACCAGTACCCCTTTGTGGTTTTCTTTTCAGTCAACTCCTTCACCAATAGCTTGTAGATGTATCTATTGTCTTCGATCGGTTTGTCTTTATATACCTTCACAAAACTTGGATGGCAAATCGAAAAAAGTGCTTCAAAAAATGGGGAGAAATCCCACAATCCTTCGTTTAGGGTTATCCTAAGAGATAGTTGTTGAATGTTCATTGGAGGATTTCTTCTCAGATCATCGACATTGATGTTCGATGGCACTATGCTTGAAAAAGCCATATTTTTTATTTCGATATAGAACTTGCTTGGTAAATTCAGTGAATCTCTCATCATAAGAATAGATGAAGTATCAATGGGATTCTTCAAGAGAATTGTAAGCTTAATTTGCTCGGGAGCAACGAATGGAAACAAGAGACTAGGGACTCTCATGCCAAAGTAACAGAAATTTAGTAATTTTGGAGCATAAATTTGCATATCAATTTGTCTTTTTTGTGCCGTACCTAGGGTCAATCTTTTCAGTGAAGCACTTCTAATAACAAAGCTGTCCTGACTCCAATTGATTATTGTTAGGGCCAAACACTCTAGAAAAGGAAATTCCGATTTGATCATGTCAAGAACTGCAGGGTTGATGATGCGACCATACAAAACCAATTCTTTCACGCTCACAAATGACTCAATGTTGAATGGGAGAGGATCCAAACGACGACCGTATGATGAGTAATGAAACAAGTCAAGATTTGGAACACCATCAACCTCTAACATAGTGTTACTTCTTCTCATCCCAAAATTCAATTTCAATTCACGAAGATAACGAAGGTTTTTAACCTTCAATTTCTTGGAGAATCGCCTTAATGTGAAGTTTATCTTCTCAAGTAACCTACAAGTAGTTAATAAGTTATCAAGTACCTCTTCACTTATGTTGCAATATTGCAACTCCAGAACTCGTAGGGAGGAACATTTGATCACCGGATGGTCACTTATCCTAAGGGAATTATTCACAAGACCTGTTTTTAAAGATATCCTAGTTAGTTTTCACCGCGAATTTATTGGCAATGTAAACGAATCAATCTCTAACCGATTCTATAGGGAAAGCTCCTTCATACCAATTTGGAAGCAATGACGTCCATTTTTCACAAGGAAAGGGATTCGTGGTTCTCGATAGTCCAGGAAGACTCAACACTTTCAATAGGTCTGTTGTCTGGTCATACACTCGTTAGAGTGTGGTCACAACCTTCATGTATTTTTTTCTTTTGTTCCTGGGTTACTTGATTAGGTTTTGTAAACCGAGTTTTGGATTGTAGACCAAGCGTGTCGCATATTGGCAAGACGCAGTGGCGGGTAGCTTCTTTTTGGGTGTAGAGTGATCGTATTCGGATGGAGCAGCTCCGGCATACTTGTAATTGTGATGGTGCTGATCGATGCTTCTTTACCTGGCCTTGATCTGTCCATTTATAACCAACAAAGACAATCTATTATGGTCTCAATTTTTTATTGATATACACAGCAACAATAAACATCAGTCAATTCATAATGCTATTTAGAGGATTTGCTGTAAAGTCGCTTCTTATATTTAACCCTGTTACTTGATATGAAATATTTAAAAGGGTCTATTTTGGTTTTAAATAAGGTTTAATGATAGATCGGAAATTACGGAGGCGTATGGAATTCTTTATCATAAGTTGAAATGAATAAATCATATTACTTGCCCTTTGTATGTATGTAACGTTTTTTTATTTTTTTATTTTTATTATTATTTTTTTGCTACACCTTTTTAAATCGTTGCGTCGTGTGTTCCCGGCTGACCTGTTGACCCTGTTTGAGCAGGTTGACGTTAACGATCGTTTGTTTTTTAAACAAGCAGCAAAGGTTGAACTAAATAAAAAAAAAACAAAAAAACAAAATTATAATAAAGTCAAAAACAGAAACGTAAAAATAATATCTTAATAAATGGGCCTGTTAACTTAACGCTTGTTTATTTTATTATTGCAACGTTAGTCCTTTACACGTTTTCGCACGTTTTCATCCGTTTTTACACGTTTTCGTCGGTTATTACACGTTTTCGTCCGTTTTTACACGTTTTCGTTCGTTTTCGCACGTTTTTGTCCGTTTTCGCACGTTTTCGTCTGTTTTTGTCAGTATTTACACGTTTTCGTTTGTTATCGCACTTTTTTGTCCGTTTTTATATGTTTTCGAAAAAAATTTAGAAAAAAAATTTTAAAACAAGGTTTTCGAACAAAAAATTCGAAAAAATGTTTTTGAATTTTAAAATTCCAAAAAACATATTTTCGAAAAAAAATTTACAATTCAAAAAATTTTTCTATTTCTTTTTGAATTTCTAAAAAATATTTTTTAGAAAAAAATTTAAAAAAAATTCTAAAAAATATTTTTGAAAAAAAATTCCGAATAAAATTTTTTTAGAAAATTATTTGAATAAAAATAAAAACTATTTTTAAAAAATATTTTTATTCAAATATTTTTCTAAAAAATTTTTATTCGGAAAAAAGTTTTATTCGAATTTTTTTATTCGAATTCTTTTTAAAAAAAATATATATATTCGAAAAAAAATTTTATTCGAAATTTTTTTTTCAAAAATATTTTTTAGAATTTTTTTTTAATTTTTTTTTCTAAAAAATATTTTTTAGAAATTCAAAAAAAAATTAGAAAAATTTTTCGAATTTTAATTTTTTTTTTCAAAAATATGTTTTTAGGATTTTAAAATTCAAAAACATTTTTTTGAATTTTTTTTCGAAAACCTTTTTTTAATTTTTTTTCTATTTTTTTTTCGAAAAACATGTAAAAACGGACAAAAACGTGCGATAACGAACGAAAATGTGTAAAGGACTAACTTTGCAATAATAAAATAAACAATCGTTAAGTTAACAGGCTCCATTTAGTTATTTATAAACTGTCGTTAGTATAAAGGACTAACGCTGTAATAATAAAACAAACGATTGTTAACTCAACCTGCTGCAACAGGTCAAAGAAGTCACCGGTACACACAATTGCACGATTTAGAAAAGTTAGTGCTACAATAAAAAAAAACGCTACATACAGTGACAAAAAGTGGCAAGTGTGATGCCCTTTTATGCCATTTTCCCTTTCCATAAATATTGGCGGATTAGCCGACTAAAAAGCTATCCTTTTCGTTTTTACTTTATGGAAATTTACAAAAAGGGTCCACTTTATTTATTTCATGTCATTATGTCAATGGTAGAAAAAGAAGTTACTGAAATAAAGTATAATAAGTTTGTAAACCTACTATTCTTTTACAGTAATTATTAGGGGGTGGCAGTGGCTCGGTAGGGATGGCAACGGGTCGGGTTTGGGTCGGGTTTTAGTGAACCCGTACCCGTACCCGTTTATGAAATCCATACCCAAACCCGCCCCAAAACCCGATGGGTACCCGTTTATTAAATTCATCGGTTTTTCGGGTTTTCCCCACGGGTTTCGGTTATCCCCAATTGAATATTATATGGACAAAATTGCGGTATTAATATTAAGTTACATTAAAATCCACCGAAAAAATAAAGGAAAACACCATAATATATTTTTTTTTTAAAGTTAAAGAAAATGAATAGCGTATCAAACGATTTAACGCTTTTGGTTAATTCATGTACAAAATAAAATCTGTTATGTAATAGAGATACGTATATAAAAAAATATAATGGAAGAAATTATATATAATGTATATATATTCTAGTTAATTATAATATCAATAAAGTGGATATAGATTCGGGTAAGCGGATACGGGTACGGGTACGGGTACGGGTAATCGGGCGGGTATTACTCGAACCCGTACCCGAACCCGTACCCGGCTAAAAAATTATATCAATACCCAAACCCACATCCAAACCCGCCAACTCGCCCCCAAACCCGACCCAACCGGTTCGGGTTTCGGTTTTCCCCGTCGGTTTCGGGTGCTTTTGCCATCCCTATGGCTCGGCATCAACCATACCGAGCCGTTGGGGCATTCAATCAAAAAATAAAAAAAAGCCGTTGGGCATTAAAAAAAAAAAAAAAATCCCTATAAATACAACACTTTCAATTCACATTTTATTCACTAACAATTTTCAAATCACATTTTATTCCACTACTTCCACTTCCAACTCTTTTATTCTTTAAAAAAAAATAGATCCAAATAAATCAAAACGTGTTTCAAACTCATCCGAAGGTCGTGGACAACTCCGTAGTGTTGAAGAAAAGGCTTTGTTTCGGGCGATGAAGTTCTACAACGAACTGCACGATCAAATAACCGACCCGAATATGCGAGAGATCACTCTTGCTAAAAAACGTGAGCTCGGGGAGAAATATGGATGGCCTTGCAATTTTTAGATATAATTATGTTTTTTCTTCTAAGTATTATGTAATTTTCTTTTAATTATTAATAAAATATTATGTTTTTATTAAATTATTTAATATAATTATGAATATAAAAAATAAAAAATAAAATTAGTTGAGGCATGAAATTATGGTTGCAACTAAAAAAGTATGGTAAGACATGGTTGAATCATGGAATGAGGTGGCATGATATTATTGGTTAGTGGTGAGGCATGGGGGAGGCATGAAATTATGGTTGCAACTAAAAAAGTATGGTGAGGCATGGTTGAATCATGGAATGAGGTGGCACGATATTATTGGTTAGTGGTGAGGCATGGGGGAGGCATCGAATCATGACTGCCACACCCTTACGCATAGTATATTTTATGAAGAGTATCAAAAACCTCTTGTATCTATCTTAGGGTGTTTTGGATTGCTAATATAAAATAGATTATACATTTTGAAAATTTATAAGCAGATAGTTGTTTAAAAACGTAATTCTAAAGGTAGTGTTTGTATTATGCCGTTTGATATCGCAATTTGCAATAATCACATAGTTAATTTTTTAAGTATTTGGCAAATCAGATTATTTGGTATTGTTATAACGTATTTTAACTTTATAGCTATCATCATTATTTAAAGTTTTAAACACTCTATCTTCACATATTTTGGAATTTTCATCTCTACAAAGCTGTTTTGATAAAATGATTTAATATTGAAAATGGGCCTTTTAAAAAACACTGAAGTGTATAGTCTTTTACTTTATATTGAGCTTAAGAAAAGAAGCCTTGAAAGTCAACAATTCCTATAAATCAACCCGATTCGAGGGTAGTTGTGTATTTTCTTATGGGGAAATCATACCTACATTACAATATAGACAATTCCTTACATTTCCTTTGAAATTTTTTTAAAAAATGTACAGATCAGTCCCTGCGGTAAGTCCTTGATACATGTTTTCCTCCTGTCCCTACCCTTTTTTTAAAGAAAATGTAAGGAATTGCTTACATTGTAATGTAGGTATGATTCCCCCTTTTCTTATTTACAAATTTTGACAAGTTTCATCCGAAAGGAAATGAAACTTTTTTTACTGGATTGGGCCAATATTTTTGCTACATTATAATTGTTATATTAATGGGTATACATCTGGGCCAATAAGTTTGGGCCCTGCAACAATCTGTCTCTTGAATGTTACAACATTTTTTTAGTACTAAAAGTCTAAAATGTTTTGTGGTGCAAGTTTTATATGTAGATTTTTAATGGAGTAAATTTAGATGCTAAATTATTTGACTTATTCTTGATAGATAATTTACTTTGCAAACAAAAACCTTCTTTTAGTTTAATACTCATTAACAGCCACCAATCTTGACCTTAACATTATTAACATAGATGCGACTTGAGTTGAACGGGTATAACGTAATTGATAAAATTATTAGGATTAATTTCATATATCATCGTACTTTCATTATTAATTCATATATATCCAAAATGCAAGTATTGAATGTATAATGTACAATCTTTTTAATGTATGTTTAGGTATATATGAAATTTTCAACTAAAATGATAATTCCGTAACATGTTACAAGTAGCTCATATCATTTTTAGCATTTGATCTTCTTTAGCCTTTTCTATTAAAAAACGAAAAGGGATAATTTTTTTACAACTTTGCATGACACGAAAATATGTGATGAGCACAATTACAATCTACGTCCATATACTTAAAATGCCATTAGTCTCCTACACCGTGCACTATGGCAAAATCCATTAATTTCGAAAATCGTTTATGGCATTTCGACTAGAGTTGATTTTTGTTCTAACTTAAATTTAACATGCAGTGAAGTTTACGTGATTTTGTAACTCAAAATTAGGCATCGTCGATGAACTATGGCATCTTTGAAGATACTATTGTCCCTCAAGTTTCGTATAATATAATTGACGTTGACTTATCTTTGTATCTTACGTAAACGTAACTGAGCATTAATTTTTTGGTATTTTACTTACGCATTTGCATGCGTAGTTTATATTAATTCTTTAATTTACTCATAACTTGCAATTTACTGGTCAAAAAAATTTAGGCATACCTTTTTAGATAATATTTCGAATCGATTCATTTCTAAAATAAATAGATATTAGAACTTACTCGGATAATATAAGGCTTCAAAACCATTCTATATATAGATGCATGACATGTATATAATCAAAAATCAATATATGTAAAATTAATTAATTAGTCCATATAATTAAGTGATGGAATGCAAGTCTTAGCTTGGAATATGGCGGGTTAAATGGCACTGTTTACCTTCGAATTCAAGCAAAATACCCTAAAATTCAACATAACTTATACTTTCTTTTTTTAAAATATAGGGTTGTTTTTTAATTAAGTTCTGACTTGTGTAAAAGATATACATGTTAGGCTAATGGGCATACATTAGTTTTTATATAAACGAAGCATTTGATGCCGTCTATCTATTTGGAAAAAAGAAATGGTAAAGATGAAAAGTTAAAAAATGATTAAGATGTATTACATGATACGTAATATTTTTCTTTCTAACATACAGAGTTATAGAAATTAAACCCAAATGAAATGATTTTATTCATTTATTGTACTTGAAATACAAGTTACATTCTCTTAAATAATATGATGCTCCGTAATAATTTGAACTTTATAGAATGAATTAGTAGTACTATTTCGTCTTGGGTTATCAAACAATATAATTAAGTCTTTTTTCTATTTTGAAATTAATATAAATACAAGAAGAATAAATGTTATACATAATTAAATAATCATATATATATTTCATACACCTATAAGTAACATTTTTATGTGAGAAGAACGAGTATTTAACTAATAGGAAAACTTAAATAAGTGTTCACACATACATATTGTCATTAGTTATGGGATCTTGAGCCATGCCTAGTGTTCATTTTCTTATTCTCGAGATCCATATGTTACAATATTTTATAGTTCTTCAAATGGTTGATTTCACTTAGTTTATACGGGATTTGCTTGATTATTAAAGATTTTTATTCAAGTAAATTCTGAAAAAATTGACTTTACACACAAGGTGGTTTGCTAACTATGTACTCAACAAAGTTTGTGAATATAACATTTATTTGTTTGACATCTTGCATGTTTCTATATAAAAAAAAAGTGAGCAAATGTAACCAATCAAACGTAAATACTCCGTATTAAATTGTATGTACTGTGTAAAAGGGTAAATTCATTTCAAAGCAAACTGTGTCACTGAGTCACTGTTTCTTAAACTACACTCTAAATAGTACTCAATTCCTTCCAACATATAATTTCACAAGAACCCAAACACATGCAAAGTCTAGGTTTTTTAGCAGTGATGAAAGGCCACACTTGTTCCCTCATCTTTGTATTGGCCTTCATTACCCTTCTTCAATCCACTGCCGCAGCTACGGCGGCCTCTGCCAGCCGCATACGTCGATACCAACGCTATAGTGACAAGATCCACAGTTTGCCCGGACAACCTACGAATGTGACATTTAATCAGTATTCTGGATATATTACAGTTGATAAGAAGCAGGGACGAGCTCTTTTCTATTGGTTGGTCGAGGCTAGCAATGGCCCTGCATCATCAAAACCTCTAGTACTCTGGCTCAATGGTGGGCCAGGGTGCTCGTCCATTGCCTATGGAGCGTTCGAGGAAGTGGGACCCTTTCGAGTGGGTCCTGATGGAAAAACACTCTCCTTGAGTCCATATGCTTGGAACAAAGGCAATTCTTTTAACCATGTATTAAATTAAACATCTTTTGTCAATTGTTGATCATTTATCATCCAAACAGGCATTAACAATGACAATTATGTTTTCTTAAAGTCTTATTTATTCTGATAATTTGTATGATTCTCTAATGTGAAATTGTAATTGTGGTATGATTAATATATGCAGAGGCCAACATGCTTTTTGTTGATTCACCGGCCGGCGTTGGTTTTTCATATACAAATACTTCCTTCGATCAAATCACTGGAGATCAAAGAACAGGTTTTTATTTTTCGAATTTCTTATGTTCTTAGTCCATCTACATTAAGTTGTACACTAATTTCCTTCCGCACACTAAAAACATTGTTTATAATGTATCATTGATTAAAAATTTTGTGTGAATTTCAAAATTTTCAGCAAAAGATGCCTATGCATTTCTAACAAATTGGCTTCAAAGATTTCCTCAATATAAGAATAGACCATTTTACATCGCCGGGGAAAGTTACGCAGGTGAGTATCACAAACTGGTATTACTACATTTGTTTAGAGTCATTCGATCAAGACCATAATTAGCCTATTGCAACAAATTAAGCAATCCCTCAGTTAAGTTTTTCATGTTGTATATTATGTATCTTATATGATTCCATCGATATTATGCAACGGAATCTATCCTTTCGGTAAATTTGTGTAGCTTTTAATTTTGTCGTTAGTTAGGAACTGAGCGCGCTGAGACCCTCATAACATTGTTTAGTCTATACATATGTTTAATTAAGTTCATAATATATGGATTTCTTCCCTCCATACATTCCCTTGGTTCAATTTCAGGTCACTATGTTCCTCAACTATCTCAAATCATAGTCAGATTGAATAAAGGAGTCAAGAAGCCTG
Organism: Artemisia annua; assembly: GCA_014162995.1. Classification (NCBI taxonomy): domain Eukaryota; kingdom Viridiplantae; phylum Streptophyta; class Magnoliopsida; order Asterales; family Asteraceae; genus Artemisia; species Artemisia annua. The sequence goes on along the minus strand of LBNU01001084.1, from coordinate 7,595 downwards.
ATATCAACTTCAAAGGTTTCTTGGTATGCAAGTCATCATACTTTAATTAAACTTGCTAGATCATCACTCAATTCATGCATGGCTTAGGGTACAAAAAATTAATTTTTCACATGTTCTTTTGTATCAGCTGGGAAACCCTCTTCTCGACGATTACTATGATAATATTGGGACATTTGAGTTTTGGTGGAACCACGGCTTAATATCAGACACCACGTATCAAATATTAAATGAGTCATGCCCATACGACTCTTTCTTGTTTCCAAGTGGAGACTGTTACAAATATTTGCTACGTGCGTACTCTGAATTCGGTGACATCAACTTTTATGGCATTTACGACCCTCCTTGTCATGAATTGGGCACGACGCTACCTTTGGTAACCATTTCTTCCATTATAAGTTACCAATTTTCATTTTAAAATTTAACATTGATTAATGTTTTGTTTATTCGGTTTCAGCCATGGATGTTTAGAGGGAGCGATAATTGCATTATAAAGTACACAAAACAGTACATGAATCGCCCCGATGTACAAAAAGCTTTTCATGCTAATGTTACGCGATTGCCTTACTCTTGGATCACGTGCAGGTGATCTTCAAAATAGAATTACATATCTCCAACCTGTTAATAATTATAATACACAACTAAACATTATGTGACTTTTACTTCAATGTACTTATTTACAACTGTCCTATAACAATATGTGAATGAAGATACGTCTAACGTTTAATATATATGTTAATTACCTGTAATTAATTGGTTTCCTTTCCCATAACAGTGATATTGTAAGGGGAAGTTGGACGGATTCACCACGGACAATGCTTCCAATTTTTAAGGAACTCATCAAGGCAGGCATTCGCATATGGGTATTTAGGTAGCTTGCATTCATTTCGTGTTGCGATAGATAGAATTTAATTATTTAAGACTTGTTTATATAACTGATTCTTATTGATCTAATTTTTATGTGTTTTGAAACAATGGAAAAAAACAGTGGTGACACAGATGCTGTATTACCATTAACGGGTACCCGTTACTCTATCAAAGCTCTCAAATTGAAAACTCTCGTTGATTGGCATGCTTGGTATGACAAGGAAAAGGTATACAAATTTGTTAACTCTAATACTCATTTCTCTTGAACATTCTTAAAAACATGCAATGTGAACAAGTGATAAACACTAGCTTCTTGTGTTAAACTTCTAAACAATACTTTAATTTGTTCTCTTCGTATGAGAAACCATAAAAATAAGCATTTGTCATGCAATGCAAATAGTGGACTCTGCATAGCATAACACTATGCAGCGTCCATTACTTGGCATTGCATCATGTATGTACATAACACGCGCACCTTAATTATTTTAAGATGTTGATATCTTTGGTTAAATGTTTTTGCGATATCTAAAGTGTCTATTACTGTTAAATGAACGTAAATCGTAGGTTGGTGGATGGAGCCAAGTATACGAGGGGATGACATATTTGACAGTGAAGGGGGCAGGCCATGAGGTTCCGATGGATCGACCAAAGCTCGCTCTTACAGTGTTTGCCCATTTCTTGAAGAACATTGCTTTACCGTCTTCTGGTCGTTAAATTTTTATTTAAGAGTGTAACTCTATCTGCTCATTTGCATAATTGGATTCTGTATTTATGTAACATTTCTCATGACACGTCTGAATACGTAGAAAAATGACCCGGGTTCTTAATTGTATTATGGTTTCATCACAATTTCATTGAAGATAAGTTAATTGATTTTATAGGTACGTAGTTAACTATCTTTTTTTTTGGTAAAGGATTTCCCCGGTAAATGTATTACACAAAAAATCATTGAAGTACAAAAGGTGTAGGTGAAGGCGTGAAGCCCTACAACCCAACCCGTTACATGGGCAATAAGAGTGCACCGTAGTGCAACAAACCAAACAGCATGAGAATGGAAAACCAAACTCATGCACAAGCTTACAACAAGTTACTAACCAAACCACTAAGAGCACTAGGTACCGTGGTGCCGTCGTTCTGGTGCCGTGGGAGTTTTTTGCTGCCACGTCAGCAAAAAGCTCCACGGCACCAGAAATCCCACGGCACCACATTTCAGGGGTATCCGTTGGCACCAGGAATTTTGTGCAGTCCCGAGCCAATTTTTTTTTTTTTAAAAAAAAATGTAAAATATACACAATTAAATAAAATAAACTTCATTAAATCATTAAAAACAACATTACATATTAAGAACGGAAAATTAAATAACTTAGAACGGTTAAACTAACCTACGTATTCAGTAAACGAATTTTCATCCGAGACCAGCCCTCGTCATCGAGCACTCGAGTCGTCCATCACTCGTATTCCACACGGGGCAATCCCATGTTGGATTCCGCCATGCACCAACGGCGTTTCTCCGAGCTGTTTTCTTCGTAAGTACTTCCACGAGCTCTTGCTTTCTTCCTGCTATCCTCTGCTTGAACCCCTTAACAACTTCCTTGCAATATCCTTGCTTCATATAGTTCATCTCTGAAAGGACGTGGTTGGTTTGTGGTGGATTGTTTGTCGGTGGATTGTTTAGAGGTGGAAAGAGCACTTCAGCTGGAGTGTGGTGGTGGATTGTCATACTGGAAAAATGGGGCAACAAATCTTGTGGGCTTGGATTGTTGGGTTTGTTTGATTCTCGTTATGGGAATTACAGGGAAGTTTCTCTCAGGGTTTTGTGAGTGTTGTAATCTGACTTGGATTCTGGTGAATGTTGTTAGCCATTGTGCTGAGATTGTTTGTGATTTGTGTATGATTTGTTTGGTTCGTTGTGCTGAGGTGCCTGGGAATGCGCTAGTTTATAGAGCCAGTTTAACCGCCCATTGTTTGTGGTTTGAATTTGAATTTTGAAATTTGAATTTGAATTTAACGCCACACATGCTGTACGTCCTTGAATATTAATATTGTATTTTCAACACGTTTGTTTTTTTGTGCTTTGATTTTGATTGAATCATATAACGTTCTATCCGCTCTTCATTTGAATTTGAAATTTGATTTTTGATTTATTCCCGCTCTTCAACCTGCTTATACACTCCTATATAGTAGCATAATACTAATCATACCATTTTGCACACAGTTTCTTTCTAAAGAATTCACAATGGCAAATCGTTGACTATTGGAAGAAGAACAGTCTGCTAGCCGCGTAATTGGCAAAATGTCACGCATCCTGCACCGAAGGACCTTTTTTGGCAAGTCGTAACAGAAAGCGTTCAATGAACATCCGATGGCCTTTTCGTTAACAAAAACCAGATAACTGGGTTAAGTGGCCACGGATGAACATTGATCAAAATTTCAATGAAATTTTACTTGAATTTGCCAGCCTACACGTGGCCAGATGTTCGTATTGAAATGCGTTTGAACGTTTACCAAGAACGCATGGTGGGGCAAGCGTTTTAAATATTTTCACGTTGGTTGTTTTGAAAAACACCCGTTGGAAACAGCTTTAGGAATTAATGGTTTTTGTATTCTGTTTATCGTTTGTGTTACGATGTCAATGTTTCGTTTCTATAATGAATTAGTGTTTTATTAAGTTTTTAGTTTTTTTTTTTGTTTTTTTTTTTGAAATCTTTTTATTAGTATAATTAGCTGCACCTTTGGAACTCCCTGTTTCAAAAATGTCCTATTTCCAGCCAAAAAGAAAGAAAGAAAAAGAAAAAAAAAAAAAAAAAAAAAAGGGGATGGCGAGCGCCGCGTTGGACGGCGCCAGGGCTCTATGGCGCAGACCCACGGTGTGGTGCGCCGTCGATTTGGTTTTGGCTGGTGGGATGGCGCCCCACCAGCCCGACGGTACCCATTGCTCTAATAAAAAATACCCAAAACCATTCTTATTCTAACAAAAAAAGACTAACCAACTTTCTAGAAAAAATTAGCCAGACCAGGAATCCATTCTTATTGCAAAGCTGCATGTCAACTTTCTAGACAACCATTCTTTCTTGGTTCTCTTTGATCCCTATCATTGTTTTTTTTGCCTTTTTGGGCCGGCACTTTAGTGTATCATCACAAGAATCATTGCTACGATCTCAGTAGTACATGCAGAAGATATATCTCAATTATACATAATTCTGTTCTCTTTTTTGAATAAGTAGCTTAACTTTGGTATGCTAATGATAAATATTGGTTATATATCTTTATGAAGTGGATTCAACGTTGAATATATCGTCGGTTTTTGGATTATATGAATCCTTTTCTCATTGATGATTGCATAACATGAGAAGTAAAAAAACCGGACACGAATAACTTTTTAACATCTCAAAGGAGGAGAATCAGATGAAAAAAAAAGAACAAAAAAAAAAAAAAAAAAAAAAAAAAAAAGGGGAAAGCACACGAACAATGTCAATGCTACGATTTTTTGGATCTCTAGTTTTGTTGGTTAGTAACAGCGAGGAGTCAGGCTGATTTAGTTACACGTTGGTTTCTTTGTTTGCCTTAACCATGCAGTTGCGAGGGTGGTTCAGATGATGTAGTCAAACTTGTAGCTCGATTTCTTTTAGTTGGATTGATGCGTTTAACCATCTTGTAACTCGTTATCCAGCCTCCTTGTAATCTTACTTTATTTTCTTGTAGTGTTTTTAATATATACAATTCGCGGTTACAAAACAGCGTTGTAGCTCAATGTTGTGTTGTTTAGGCTGGATGGCAAGGAGGTGATTCACTCATCTTACACCTCAGCGTCACGTTAGCTTTCTCTCTTCTCTTACTCCCCTTCACCCCCACTCACCTTTTGGTGGACAAGGATACCTTTAGCTTCACGTTTCATTAAAATACCCACTTTATACAAATATACCCCACTAACACTTACACACAAAATAAAAAAAATCATAATAAAACTTGAAAAAAGGACAGATACACTTGCAAGGTGATCCGATCACCATAAGTTGCTTTGGATTGTGTGTGTCGCGTGTGAGTGGACAGCTTGGGCAAGAAGAATCGCGCGTGAGTGGAGGAAATGGTGAAGGCATCACCATGTCTTGCCGAATAGCCTTAGATCACATTTGAATTACCAACCAAGTCCCCGTTAAGTTGGTACGAGCATTATATGTTTCTAATTAGTTTACATAATTTAAAATTCTCTTTTTGTTTAGAGGAAGTACATGGACGAGGTTTAAAGACATATTCGATTATCCTTAATCATTGCAATATTACATTCTAAATTGCAGAACTGAAAAGTGTCATTTATCTTAATCAATGTGGGGCTAAATCACCACTCACCCTATTAGTGGCTGTTAGAGCTATGATGTATTATTATACTTCAGTTTTAATATATATATCGAGTAAGAATCAAATGAGAAATATAACTAAGATGAGAAGAATGAGAAGAAACCACAACCACAAATATTAGATGCACTCACAAAAATAGATGCATCTCCCTATTATTTCTCTATCAATATAATATATGTAAGTTTCATTTTTTTTTTAAGATCATGTTGATTATTATTATTAGGAATACGAAATTAATCTGATTCCTATTTGCATATATCTCATGAAAATTTGAAATGGTTGAATAAAATGTTCCCGAGAACATGAAACAAAAATTTGCAAGAGCTTAAATATGAAAGAAAAACACGTCAGCTTAAAAACTTAGTGCGACAAAAGTGAAATTATTAATCTAACCTGTATATTTCTTGTAATATTATACTTTATACTTATATATTTGCTATGTTTGACTAGTTATAAGTCATAAGTTTGACTCAATAAACAATAATAATCCATTTAATACACAAAACACTTAACGACAATTTCTATATATAATTATTTGCCGTTTTACATTTGCTAGGCGCAGATACTTGTCTAGTTTATTATATTAATGACTTAATAATCCAAATCAAGTTTCCTATGGGCGGGTCTGGGTATTTACAGGTATCAAACATTGTGGCAAAAATTTGCATTTTTAAAACACAAGAAAATTGTTCCAGAATAGTTAAGTCTACTTACGAATTTACTACTTGCAATGTTTAAATTCAATATTTATCAATTGTATTTGTGATAAATCTTTCTTCAAAAGGTTTAAATTGGCGGAGAAACCCTAACTCCGTACACCTTTTAGTGTCAACTAACTCTTCACCAATGACCGACCTCAAGCAACGTCAACTGTAATATGAAAACCGGCAGGAGATTTTATACACACATTTTTATACACGTTTTTATACACACTTTTTATACATGTTTTTATACACACCTTCTTATACACATTTTATACACACATTTATACAAACATTTTTATACACACATTTTTATACACACGTTTTTATACACATGTTTTTATACACATATTTTTATACACGTTTTTATACACACGTTTTTATATACATGCTTTTATATATACGTTTTACACACATTTATACACATCTTTTTATACACACATTTATACACGTATTTATACATACATTTTTATACGTGTTTTATACACAGGTTTTTATACACATTTTTATACACGTTTTTATAATCACTTTTTTATACACGTTTTATACACACGTTTTTATACACAAATTTTAATACACATGTGTGTATAAAATTTGTGTGTATAAAAACATGCATAAAAAGGTATATGAAAAGGTGTATATAAAAACGTGTGTATAAAAATGTGTATAAAAATGTGTGTATAAAAACGTATGTATAAAAACGTGTCATAAAAATGTGTGTATAAAAACATGTGTATAAAAAACGTGTATAAAAATGTGTGTATAAAAACGTGTATAAAAAGGTGTGTATAAAAGCGTGTGTATAAAAATGTGTGTAAAAAAATGTGTATATAAAAATGTGTATATAAAAAGGTGTAATAAAATGTGTGTATAAAAACGTATGTATAAAAATGTGTATAAAAAACGTGTATAAAAATGTGTATATAAAAATGTGTGTATAAAAAGGTGTAATAAAATGTGTGTATGAAAACGTGTATATAAATATACATAAAAGCGTGTATAAATTTTAAATATATTTAGAAGAAAAAGAAAATTATAAGAAAACCAAATTTGAGTTAAGTATAAACGGTTGTTAGTATTAAGGACTAATGTTGCAAACGTTCGTTAGCTAACGGAAAAAATTAATGACAGTTAGTCTTAGGGACCAAACCCGATTACAGGTCACAACCATACGAAGAGGATCCGAGTAAAAAAAGATTATAGACTATTTACGTTAAACCTGACAGACCACAAAGACCATTTATGAAATTAACTCAAAAACAACTGTTAGACATGTTTAAGTTTACTATATCAAAACTATAATTAATACATTTTTTTTGAACCGTGTGTTTTTGTTTGATACGGAGAAAATCTTTGTTTAAATCTAATATATACTAGTAATATCTCTTCTGAAAGTCACTTATAAAATATAATAATGATTGGGAGACCTAACATATGTGTCTAAATTTAGGCTTAAACATATGTGGCATGATCCTGATGATTTGTGAAAAAGCAGGTCCTTTAGCTGCAACTATCAAAATGATGCCACATAGGTTTAAGCACATCTTTAGGCACAACTTTAAGCCTCCCAATCATAGCTCTATAAAATAAGAGAAAATTCCCGATTTAGGCCAAAAACTTTTCGACATTTCAAGTTTTGGTCGAGATTTGACCCCATTCCCATTTTGGTCATGC
>LBNU01001083.1:38843-49090 GCA_014162995.1 Artemisia annua | reverse complement strand
GCGTATTTCTGCACAAATAGTAAACTGGGTTAGTTTTTCCTATTAACTCACATCTTGGTGGGCTTGGGCTTCAAGGACTTTTTAAACTTTCTAATGGACTCATGATCAGTAGTGGAGTGAAAGGTGCTTCCACATACATCGCATTTGGTGTTTGAGGAGGACTCAGATGACTGAGAGGCATTTGTTGTCAGTCCTCTTCTAGCCTTAATGACATTGTCATGGCCTGATGCATCATGGGAGGGGTCACCACAAATGTCACAGCAGGGATACATGAGACAATCAACAGGGTGATGATCAGTAAATCCACAATGTGTGCAAGGTTTGAAAGGCTTAGCCTTTGGCTTAAGGGATTGTTTAGATGCTGAAGCAAACTTATGAGCTTGTGTTTTGTAATTTGCTTGAGCATTCAGGGATGTAACATAAGAAATGTGATCAGAAGTCCTGTGATCTTCTAATTTGCATATCATGCAGAACAGGATTCTGTAGCAGTTGTCAGTGGTGTGATTTGTATAATTGCATAATTCACATCTCTTTAGTGGTTTCTTAGTGGACTTAGGTTTGGATGTACTTGAGGAAGATGGGGTTAGTTCTTTCAAAATTGATTGTGGTTTTCCAGTGGATTCCAAATTTTCACTCAGCTTCCTGACAAGTTCAGTTAGCTGATCAACCTTAGAGTCAGTGTTGTTGGGTTTAACCTCCGTGGAGGTAAGAGGTGTAAAGACTTCTGTGGGAGCTGGACTTGCATTGTTGTGTTCAAAGTTGTGCCTTTTCAGTATCGTTGTGCCTAATCCCACCCTCTCATTGGGAGAGTGTTGAGAATAGACAAGAAGTCCTATATCAGAACATGGTTCAGCTCCGTGAAGGGCTTTCAATGGTGGTAAAGGAGTTTGGGGTACTGGTTCAGATTCAGTGACATCCTCAGCACTGCTGGGTTTGTCAGTGACTCCAAGTAACTCCTTAATGGCCTGACTTTCAGGCATAAAGATCTTTCCAGTGTCAAAGTTTGGCATTTTGCCATCAAAATTGAATCTTTCAATCCAGTCTTTTGACTTGTGATTCATCTCTTTCTCAAAAGGTGTGCCAGCTGGCAAGAACCTCTTCTCACTGAGGGTCTCACTAGATGATTCAGTGAGTTAGTCCTCTCCTAGTACCTTCCTTTTGGTACTAGGAATGAGACTGACTGTCTCATAGAGTCTAAGGTTTTTCTTAGTCTAGCTTTCTATGACATCCTTTTCTTTCTTAAATTCTTATTGAAGAGCATGCTTTTGTTTAACTAATTCGGAATTTTGAATTTGAAGTGTGACATTTTCAAGTTTAGCTTGTTTTAAGGCAAGAAGTTCATCTCTACACATACTTAATTCAAAAACAAGTTTGTTATATTTGGAAAACAAATTCAATCTCTGCTCTTCAACATACTTAAGATCAACATTGATATAATTCAAATAAGATTGCCAATCAGAATCATCATCCATAGAAAGTAAGATATTTACCTTCCTCATTGTGATGTTGACGCATTCACCATTTCTGGCATGACTCTTGCCCACAGCTAGCTTGTTGTCATCAGAGAGTGCCATCAGTGCACTGACATGAATTTCTTCATCTGAGGATACAGCTTCCTCATCCCAGTCAAAGTTTTCAGCAACCAGCCCTTTGTTTTTTGCCTGAACAGGTTTGGGGGCTTGAGGAGACTGAGAGTTTGAGGGAGCAGCCTCAAGTAGAGCAAGCTTAGCTTTTACCTTTCTATATTTTGCTTCAAAGTCTTTTTGAGAACTATTCTCAGTTTTGTTTTGAAAACATTGAGGAGACTGAAGCATTTTTGGTTGAAATTTGGTTCCTGAAGAGTTGTTTCCTGAAAACTGGTATGAGGGTTCTGAGGTTGTTTTTGAAAAACAATCTTTTGCAAAGTGACCTCTTTTGACACATTTAAAACACTCAGTGTTTTCATTTGCTTTTGGTTTTGAAAAAGTTTTGTTTCAACTGATAAAACGTTTTGAGTTAGCAAGGAGTGCCCTTTCTTGAAATTGTAATTGTAAATCATTTAGGTACTCCTCACTGCTTCTTTCATCAGCCTCATCATCTGAGTTTTCTTGGAAATCCTGCACAATACCATTAGAATATTGACTAGCTTGGTCACGTAGAGATAATTGGAATAGGCGTAGTCGGGTGGCCTCTCGGGTGTCAACACTAAGGTCTATGGAATCTACGATTTTGAGGAAGTCCTTAAGGTGTTGATTTGGGTCTTCGGAACGAAGCCCTTGGAATGCGCATCCGCTTTGCACCAACCGGATGGTGCCGGATCTCAAGGGTGTCACATTGGCTCTGTGGTTGAGCTCAATGGTGTTTCGATAGCCTTGATGGCTAGGTCGGGAATACTCTCCTAAAGTGCGGGCTCTAGGAGGTGGGTTGGGAAGGTTTTGGTTGTTTGGGTCGAGAAGATTACCACCTTCCATAACGTCGGATGGTAATGGTTACGAACAAAAACACGAAGAAAAAGATAGACTAAAGAGATCCTAGAAAAATAAAATAAAATCTCACTAGAAAGGAGTCTAGTGAGTAGACCTAATAAAAAATAAAAATTAACCTAAGCAATAACTATTCCCCGGCAGCGGCGCCAAAAACTTGATGCGTAGGGATTGCTTACGCACTTTGTTTTACCTCTCAAGGGATCTCAAGAGGCTTACAATCCCCACCAGGCAGTGTACCTGACCGATGTAGTATAGTGTAGTGGCAAGTACCGGGGGATTGATCGTTCTCTCACAGGGAATAGTGTTCGTTAGGTTAAAGACAACTCTAATTAAGGTCTAAGGGTGGAGGATGATTATTTTTGTATTTTTAAGTTTTTTTGAAAGCAGTAAAATCTCGGTTTTGAAGGAGTGGGCGGAATTAGTTGCTAGTCAACTAACCCAAGTTATCTACTTATGCAATTAAATTAAAGTTTTGAGAAAACAATGGTGGGGAAAGTAGTGTTTACTTAGATTTCATTACTCCCTAACTATCTTTTACCATGTAATTAGTATGTTGAGTTTGCGTGGATGACGGGTGTATTCCTAACAGGTCGTAGGGAGTGCGTTCAATTCCCTAACTCTATAAGCTCCTACCTCACTCTATGACGATACGTAAAGTATCCTATCATAAGCTCACCGATAGCAACCTACGCATGCAATACTACCGTAAAATCGATTAACGCACATACGATTCACGTTTCCTAAGACGTTCAAGCTTGTTACCATATAGGAATTTAGCCAGTTTTTTAAAGTCTAACGTAGATGAACCATTCATCCAAATAACAATCACAACATACACATCACATGATAATCAATAGTTAGGTTTCATTAGATCTAAGCAAACACAAGTTAATCTAGCCTAGCATGTTGAAGGAAAGAAAAGCACAAACATAGATCATACAATACATAGACATATTGTATGGATTGAATGAAGACTTATCTTAGATTAAACATGCAAGTTAGAGGGGTAAAAGTACCCTCTAAGGTCTGTAATACACGAGCTAGGGTTTAACCCTTAAGTTCTCCACCAAGTTCCTCTTTTAAAACAATAAAATTCGTCCTATATATATAGAGAATACGGGCTGACGGCGTCAGCCCAAGGTGTGACGCCGTCACGCAGACGATTAGGGTTTTGTGATGGCCTTCTTGAAAACAATGGTGGGGAAAGTAGTGTTTACATAGATTTCATTACTCCCTAACTATCTTTTACCATGTAATTAGTATGTTGAGTTTGCGTGGATGACGGGTGTATTCCTAACAGGTCGTAGGGAGTGCGTTCAATTCCCTAACTCTATAAGCTCCTACCTCACTCTATGACGATACGTCAAGTATCCTATCATAAGCTCACCGATAGCAACCTACGCATGAAATACTACCTTAAAATCGATTAACGCACATACGATTCACGTTTCCTAAGACGTTCAAGCTTGTTACCATATAGGAAGTTAGCCAGTTTTTTTAAGTCTAACGTAGATGAAACATTCATCCAAATCACAATCACAACATACACATCACATGATAATCAATAGTTAGGTTTCATTAGATCTAAGCAAACACAAGTTAATCTAGCCTAGCATGTTGAAGGAAAGAAAAGCACAAACATAGATCATACAATACATAGACATATTGTATGGATTGAATGAAGACTTATCTTAGATTAAACATGCAAGTTAGAGGGGTAAAAGTACCCTCTAAGGTCTGTAATACACGAGCTAGGGTTTAACCCTTAAGTTCTCCACCAAGTTCCTCTTTTAAAACAATAAAATTCGTCCTATATATATATATAGAGACTACGGGCTGACGGCGTCAGCCCAAGGTATGACGCCGTCACGCCGACGATTAGGGTTTTGTGATGGCCTTCTTGACGTCGTCACGCCGCCTTGTTCCAGATCTGACGGCCTTCCCTGACGCCGTCACCAAACTAGGCCAAAAACTATCTGGCCCGTCATGAGTAACTTCCAATTTCTTCACTTCATTTGTTCCTGATGCCGTCATGTTGATGCTTGTGACGCCGTCACCTTCTGTGCACTTTAGGGTCTTTTGAGATTTTGTTGTTTTCCGCACTTTTTCACTCCGAAAACGCCCGAAAATGCTTCTTTTGTGATTTTCTCCTCAAAAGTACCTAAAGTGAGAAAAGAAACGACTTTGGGTGAAATCCAATCAAATAATATACGAATTAGGACTCAAACAGACCCCTAAAAACGTAACATTTTTCGTCTCATCAACATGCTAGGCTAGATTTTTCTTGTGTTTGCTTAGATCTAATGAAACCTAACTATTAATTATTGGTTTATTGGTGTGTTATTACTTTATTGGGATGAATGTTTCATCAATGTTAGGCTTAAGAAAACTGGCAATACTCCTATATGGTAACATGCTTGAACGTCTTAAGAAACATATAACTAAGGCATATTAGGTTATTAAGGTAGTATTTAACGCATGAGCCACTGTTTACAATCCCTATGATTATGTGTACGCATAGTTGTAGGAGGAGATAAGAGCTCATAGAATTGGGGAGATATGTATGCCACCCCATGAATTGTTAAGGAATACACCCGTCATCAACGCAAGTAATACATACACCAATTAACCAGTAAAAGATAGTTAGGGAGTAAGGAAGTCTAAGTAAACACATTTGTCTCTATATAAGTTTTCACAACCACAATATTTTAGTTATTTTATTTTTATTGCAATAGTAGTTTTTGGGTTAGTTGACAAGCAACTAATTCCGCCCACTCCTCCAAAACCTGAGATTTTACTTGCTTTCCATAAAATAAAAAATACAAAAATAATCTTCCTTCACCTTTAGACCTTTTAGAGTAGTTTTTCTATCCTAACGAACACTATTCCCTGTGAGAGAACGATCAATCCCCCGTACTTACCACTATACTATACTACACCGACCAGGTACACTGCCTGGTGGGATTGCAAGCTTCTCAAGATCCCTTGAGAGGTAAAACCTGTTGCGTGGTCGCAATCCCACGTCATCAAGTTTTTGGCACCGCTGCCGGGGAATAGTTATTGCTTAGGTTGAAATTTGTTTTTTAGGTCTACNAGTTTTTGGCGCCGCTGCCGGGGAATAGTTATTGCTTAGGTTGAAATTTATTTTTTAGGTCTACTCATTAGATTCCTATTAAGTGAGATTTTTATTTTCTTTTTATTAGCTTTCTTGTAGTCTATCTTTTTTCTTGTGCCCTTTGTTTGTAAAACCATTTTCATTTGTCATCATGGCGGATGAAATTCCATTTAGATCACTAACAATAGAGGAACAATTAGTTTACTCGGATAGATTTGCTTCTTGTTGTTCCAATGAATTTTTAAGTGATCTTATGTATGTACAAGAGGAGATGGGTGTAAAGTTTGATAGGTTTGATGAATTGTGTGCATGTGTAGCCTCTATTAAACAATCGTTGTTAGCATCAATTCCTTTTAGTAAGACCCTTTGGAAAGATTTTGAGGAAAGCCTCCTAACCGTAAACCATAAGTTTAATGAATTAATGGGTTCGTACACATCACAAATTGAGGAAACAATTGAGGATGATTTAGCTGAACATGATCACATTGAGCAAAAAGACCTACGTTTTATGATCAATGACTTTGAATCTCAAGGAACACATGATGAATCCTTTAGGCAAATTGAACATAGTGATCCAGTTATTGAGGAAGATTCTTACGAATCAAACTTAGAACTTGAAATGGCTAGAGAAGGATTTGAGATACCTAGGAACATGTTTGGGTTAGATTCTACTAAAACACATGATGAGGATAAGGATGAGGTAAATAACACAAACCTACAAAGTACCCCACAACTCCCACCATCACTTGAGGAGTACACACCACCCGTGACTTACCCGGAAGAAGTAAAAGAGACTATAGGAACCCCAATAGAGGTAGAGACCTTGGACCAAACACAACTAGATGAAATAGGTTTGAATACTTGTAGTCGTAACATTTCTTTTAGTTCTATGGAAGTTCCTAGTTTTGATGAACCGGGGCCTCAACCAAAACCGTTACCTAATCTTCCATCCTTGGATGAGAATTTAGGAATTGAAATAAGTCCCGATCCACCCATCAAACCATATAGTACGGGTAGTTTTACGATGAAGGTAGTAAACCCTAAACCATGTGGAGTGGAAGCTAGTTTAGGAGTGAACCATGACCTTACATACTTACATCACCCATTCATGATTGATCACAAGAAACATTATGGGTTTAAACCGGGGTTATTAGGTCAAAGTGGATTCTTAACTAGGAGTCTCTCGAAGTTGATAGAAGATGATCCCTTTCTAGGAGAAAATCTTAATCCGTCCACTAACCCAATTGAATTAAGCAAGGTTATGATGATAGGATCTCGCATCTTTGAACATATAATTCATCCACCACTCTTTCCCCATGTGGCATATTTCCACCCTAAGGGTGTGTATCGCTACTTCAACCCGCACTTAATCCTAAGTGAAGGGAAATCCTCCCCTATTTCCGTTAAATAAGGGTAGAGTCAGGCTCGTGACTCGAATAAAAATAAGCGCTTCTTGGGAGGCAACCCAAGCTTTGTGTTAATTTGTTTGTTTGTTTGATTTTATTTGTTTCCGTATGTAGGTTATTTTTCTTGTTATTGATTCATGCTTCAAAAATTAACTTCTGAAAATGCTTTATTTTGTTTTTAACTTTGTCTTAACTACATATAAAGGTATTTTGCAAAAGATAAGTGTAAGGGAAATCCAAAATTGGTTTATAAGAACGAATGAACATGAATCATAACAATGTAAATTAACATACATATTAGTATTTGTTTGAGTCAAATGCTTGTATCGAGTCATAATGATATTTTTGCAGGAATTCCAGGAAGTAAGGTATAGTTTTTCCAGAAATTTTCCGAAAACTTAACATGAGAATTCTGTCAGATCATTTCTGACGGCGTCAGGTATTACAACCTGACGGCGTCAGGCAATAATTTTCTGCAATCTTTGAAAGTTTTGTTTTTATTCCGGAAACATAAAAAGTTTTGTTAATTCTCTAACTTATAATCTCCAGGAATTCTGCAAAAATATTCATTCCACAAGCATTATATCCTATTATAGATTATACCGCCGATTTTTATGCGAGGTTGGCCTTTATCTTTTTTTTCAGGTTAACAGGTTATTTTGGACAAGAAGATGATTTATATTTTGGAAGGGAAGCTTTGAGCATTCATCTTTCTTGGAAGAAGATCTAACCATGCTACCTCACTATCCACATCAAACGAATCATGGGAGTATTTGATTTCATTCTTTCATTTAATTTACTTTTACATCTTCTATTTGAACATTGGGGACAATGTTCGGTTTAAGTGTAAGGGGGGGTAAATGAAAGCACCTTAGAGAATACAATTGCGTTTGATTTTTGTTTGTTTGACAGTAAATTTGTAATAAAACCGAGAGAAATATTTGTTAGGGTAATTTTAGCGCCAATTTAAAATTTTTTACAACATTTAGAAGTGAGACTTTGGTCTTAATAAGCGTCTCATGGATAGGAAATTATATGACTAGCACAAAACCATACCACTAAAAATTTTTCCACCCCAAATATGTGAGGTTCACCCCTAGAATTGGTAGGAAAAACATCCATCTTTGATGCTATGATGTGAGTACCGGTAGCACTTAGATTCTAAAACTTGCGTTAGGACCATCTCAAATCCACAAGTGAGACTACATTCGTGTAGTTAGATCTACTACATGATAAGAGGCATTAGGATTAACCCCTTGTTTTACACCCGTATTTTTGTTATAATTACTTGACCAATGTAGCCAATGTACATCTTCCTTCACCTTTAGACCTTTTAGAGTAGTTTTTCTATCCTAACGAACACTATTCCCTGTGAGAGAACGATCAATCCCCCGTACTTACCACTATACTATACTACACCGACCAGGTACACTGCCTGGTGGGATTGCAAGCTTCTCAAGATCCCTTGAGAGGTAAAACCTGTTGCGTGGTCGCAATCCCACGTCATCAAGTTTTTGGCACCGCTGCCGGGGAATAGTTATTGCTTAGGTTGAAATTTGTTTTTTAGGTCTACTCATTAGATTCATATCAAGTGAGATTTTTATTTTCTTTTTATTAGCTTTCTTGTAGTCTATCTTTTTCCTTGTGCCCTTTGTTTGTAAAACCATTTTCATTTGTCATCATGGCGGATGAAATTCCATTTAGATCACTAACAATAGAGGAACAATTAGTTTACTCGGATAGATTTGCTTCTTGTTGTTCCAATGAATTTTTAAGTGATCTTATGTATGTACAAGAGGAGATGGGTGTAAAGTTTGATAGGTTTGATGAATTGTGTGCATGTGTAGCCTCTATTAAACAATCGTTGTTAGCATCAATTCCTTTTAGTAAGACCCTTTGGAAAGATTTTGAGGAAAGCATCCTAACCGTAAACCATAAGTTTAATGAATTAATGGGTTCGTACACGTCACAAATTGAGGAAACAATTGAGGAGGATTTAGCTGAAAATGATCACATTGAGCAAAAAGACCTACGTTTTATGATCAATGACTTTGAATCTCAAGGAACACATGATGAATCCTTTAGGCAAATTGAACATAGTGATCAAGTTATTGAGGAAGATTCTTACGAATCAAACTTAGAACTTGAAATGGCTAGAGAAGGATTTGAGATACCTAGGAACATGTTTGGGTTAGATTCTACTAAAACACATGATGAGGATAAGGATGAGGTAAATAACACAAACCAACAAAGTACCTCACAACTCCCACCATCACTTGAGGAGTACACACCACCCGTGACTTACCCGGAAGAAGTAAAAGAGACTATAGGAACCCCAATATAGGTAGAGACCTTGGACCAAACACAACTAGATGAAATAGGTTTGAATACTTGTAGTCGTAACCTTTCTTTTAGTTCTATGGAAGTTCCTAGTTTTGATGAACCGGAGCCTCAACCAAAACCGTTACCTAATCTTCCATCCTTGGATGAGAATTTAGGAATTGAAATAAGTCCCGATCCACCCATCAAACCATATAGTATGGGTAGTTTTACGATGAAGGTAGTAAACCCTAAACCATGTGGAGTGGAAGCTAGTTTAGGAGTGAACCATGACCTTACATACTTACATCACCCATTCATGATTGATCACAAGAAACATTATGGGTTTAAACCGGGGTTATTAGGTCAAAGTGGATTCTTAACTAGGAGTCTCTTGAAGTTGATAGAAGATGATCCCTTTCTAGGAGAAAATCTTAATCCGTCCACTAACCCAATTGAATTAAGAAAGGTTATGATGATAGGATCTCGCATCTTTGAACATATAATTCATCCACCACTCTTTCCCCACGTGGCATATTTCCACCCTAAGGATGTGTATCGCTACTTCCACCCGCACTTAATCCTAAGTGAAGGGAAATCCTCCCCTATTTCCGTTAAATAAGGGTAGAGTCAGGCTCGTAACTCGAACAAAAACAAGCGCTTCTTGGGAGGCAACCCAAGCTTTGTGTTAATTTGTTTGTTTGTTTGATTTTATTTGTTTCCGTATGTAGGTTATTTTTCTTGTTATTGATTCATGCTTCAAAAATTAACTTGTGAAAATGCTTTATTTTGTTTTTAACTTCGTCTAAACTACATATAAAGGTATTTTGCAAAAGATAAGTGTAAGGGAAATCCAAAATCGGTTTATAAGAACGAATGAACATGAATCATAACAATGTAAATTAACATACATATTAGTATTTGTTTGAGTCAAATGCTTGT
>LBNU01001083.1:4858-38158 GCA_014162995.1 Artemisia annua | reverse complement strand
GTTGTAGGAGGAGAAAAGAGCTCATAGAATTGGGGAGATATGTATGCCACCCCATGAATTGTTAAGGAATACACCCGTCATCCACGCAAGTAATACATACACCAATTAACCGGTAAAAGATAGTTAGGGAGTAAGGAAGTCTAAGTAAACACATTTGTCTCCATATAAGTTTTCACAACCACAATAGTTTAGTTATTTTATTTTTATTGCAATAGTAGTTTTTGAGTTAGTTGACTAGCAACTAATTCCGCCCACTCCTCCAAAACCCGAGATTTACTTGCTTTCCATAAAATAAAAAATACAAAAGTAATCTTCCTTCACCTTTAGACCTTTTTGAGTAGTTTTTCTATCCTAACGAACACTATTCCCTGTGAGAGAACGATCAATCCCCCGTACTTACCACTACACTATACTAGACCGACCAGGTACACTACCTGGTGGGATTGCAAGCTTCTCAAGATCCCTTGAGAGGTAAAACCTGTTGCATGGTCGCAATCCCACGTCATCAATGTACATCAGGATGAACAATCAGTGACCTGATTCAATGTCCAGCATGCCTAATTCTGCTTTCAGTCTTGTGAAAGTGGGTTCATCCAAGGGTTTTGTAAAGATATCAGCTAGCTGATATTCAGTGGGGATGAAATGTAATTCAATTTCTCCATTCATGATGTGGTCCCTGATGAAGTGATATCAAATATCAATGTGTTTGGTTTTTTGATGAAGCATTGGGTTGTTGGATATGGCAATTGCACTTGTGTTATCACAAAAGATAGGCACACTCTTGTAATGGATGCCATAGTCACTGAGTTGACTTTTCATCCATAGTACATTTGCACAACATCCTGCTGAAGCCACATACTCTGCTTCTGCTGAAGACATGGCTACTGATTGTTGTTTCTTGGTGCTCCAACGTACAAGTTTTCCTCCAAGGAATTGGCAGGATCCTGAGGTACTCTTTCTATCCATGTTGCAGCCTGCATAGTCTGAGTTAGTGTATCCCTTAAGATCAAATCCTGAGCACTTAGGATAATACAAACCAAGATTTGGAGTTCCTTTAAAATATCTTAGGATCCTTTTCACAGCAGTGAGATGTGACTCTTTAGGGTCAGACTGATATCTAGCACATAGGCATACTGCAAACTGAATATCAGGCCTTGTGGCAAGGAGATACATCAGAGAGCCTATCATTCCTCTGAACAAGGTTTGATTCACTGATTTACCAGAAAGATCAGGGCCTAGGTTGTTTGGAGGAACCATTGGGGTTTTTACTGAAGCACAGTCATTGAGTTCATACTTTCAGTATGTTCTTGATGTACTTCTCTTGACTGATGGAGATTCCTTTGTGTTTGATTTGAAGCCCAAGGAAGTATGTGAGTTCTCCCATCATGCTCATTTCAAATTGTTTGGTCATTAGTTTCTCAAACTGTTTACAAAATTTGTAACTTGTTGAGCCAAAGATGATGTCATCCACATACACTTGGACCAAAATCACATCTTCCTTTGTCCTGTAGATAAACAGTGTGTTGTCTATCCTTCCTCTGACAAATTTGTTTTGGATTAAAAATGCTGAGAGAGTTTCATACCATGCCCTAGGAGCTTGCTTCAGTTCATAAAGGGCTTTGTCAAGCTTGCAGACGTGGTTAGGGAACTCATAGCTTTCAAATCCAGGGGGTTGTTGAACATAAACTTCCTCTTTAAGTTTTCCATTTAGAAATGCACTCTTGACATCCATTTAGTAGACTTTGAAGTTCATGTAAGTGGCATAGGCAAGGAAGATCCTGATGGCTTCCATTCTAGCAACAGGGGCAAATGTTTCTTCATAATTAATGCCTTCCTGTTGATTGTAGCCTTTGGCAATAAGCCTTGCCTTGTTCTTAATAACAATGCCATTTTCATCAGTCTTGTTCTTGAACACCCACTTCATGCCAATCACATAAACACCCTAAGGGCACTCAACTAAGGTCATGACATCATTTCTATCAAATTGTTCAAGTTCATCACGCATGGCCTGAACCCAACTTGGATGTTTCATTGCTTCTTTTACAGTTTTGGGTTCAATGGTAGATAGAAAATCAACAAACAGACATTCATTGGCTGAGGCTGCAGTGAGTTTGGAATCCATGCTTCTGGTAAGCATTCCCTCAACAGATTCACCAATGATGTTGACAAGCTCAATGTGTTGGTGTCTAGACCATCTTTCCTGAGGTCTGGGATAGGAGTTTGAGCTTGTTGATGCCTGATTTGGAGGTGGAGTGGGTTCAAGAGTAGGTGCCTGAGGTTCCTCAAGGGCTTGGTTTTCAGTGAGTTCAATTCTGGATCAGTATGAGTTATCTCATTTGGAACTTGTTGTGCTTCAACAAACTCACTAATGGTTGGTTGAGGAAGGTTTTGAGGAATGATGTAATATGAGAAGTCAGCATCAGCTTGGTAATGAGTGGAAGGACTATTCTCAGGGTGATATTCACCAGGAGGATATCTAGATGAATCATCAATTCCAATCTCTTCCACTGAGGTGTTTGAGAACTGAATAGCATCAGTGCTTTCATCAAAGGTAATGTGATAGGTTTCCTCAGTTTGTTGTTTCCTTGTGTTGAACACCCTAAAGGCTTTGGAGACCAGTGAGTAACCTAGGAAATATCCATCATTAGCCTTGGCATCAAATTTGCCTAAGTGATCCTTGTGATTATGAATAAACACAGGACACCCAAACACATGAAAGTAGCTGATATCAGGGATTCTACCCTTGAATATTTCATAAGGGGTTTTGTTGTGTCTTTTAACAATGATGGACCTATTTTGAGTATAGCATACTGTTTTGACTGCTTCAGTCCAAAAATGCTTTGAGAGGACTGAGCCATTCAACATTGTTCTAGCTGCCTCAATGAATGTTCTATTCTTCCTTTCAGCTACTCCATTTTGTTCAGGAGTGTAAGGAGAAGAGAAGTTCTGAGAGATTCCTTTCTCATCACAGAAACACTCAAGGTCCTGATTCCTGAATTCAGTCCCATTGTCAGTTCTGATTTGTTTGACCTTAATGTCATTTTGGTTTTCAATGTTCCTGACAAAGGACATGATGGTTCCAGCTGCCTGACTCTTTTTGGTCAGGAAGTATACCCAAGTGTATCTTGAGTATTCATCCACTATGACTAGAGTGTACTTCTCATGGTGAATAGACATTGGACTGACAGGTCCAAATAGGTCCATGTGAAGGAGGTGCAGGCAGCTTTTGATGGAGGAATTTTGTTTGGTTTTGAAAAAGGCCCTATGGTGTTTTCCTTTTTCACATGCTGAACAAGGTTTGTCTTTGGAAAACACCAGTGAGGGCAGGCCAAGAACTTTGTTTTGTTTGGCAAGGTTGTTGATGTGTTTGAAATTGAGATGAGAGAGTCTTTTATGCCATAGCCAGTTGATTGCTTCACTTGCCTTTGTAAANTTTGAAGCCCAAGGAAGTATGTGAGTTCTACATCATGCTCATTTCAAATTGTTTGGTCATCAGTTTCTCAAACTGTTTACAAAATTTGTAACTTGTTGAGCCAAAGATGATGTCATCCACATACACTTGGACCAAAATCACATCTTCCTTTGTCCTGTAGATAAACAGTGTGTTGTCTATCCTTCCTCTGAAAAATTTGTTTTGGATTAAAAATGCTGAGAGAGTTTCATACCATGCCCTAGGAGCTTGCTTCAGTCCATAAAGGGCTTTGTCAAGCTTGCAGACGTGGTTAGGGAACTCATAGCTTTCAAATCCAGGGGGTTGTTGAACATAAACTTCCTCTTTAAGTTTTCCATTCAGAAATGCACTCTTGACATCCATTTGGTAGACTTTGAAGTTCATGTAAGTGGCATAGGCAAGGAAGGTCCTGATGGCTTCCATTCTAGCAACAGGGGCAAATGTTTCTTCATAATTAATGCCTTCCTGTTGATTGTAGCCTTTGGCAATAAGCCTTGCCTTGTTCTTAATAACAATGCCATTTTCATCAGTCTTGTTCTTGAACACCCACTTCATTCCAATCACATAAACACCCTGAGGGCACTCAACTAAGGTCATGACATCATTTCTATCAAATTGTTCAAGTTCATCACGCATGGCCTGAACCCAACTTGGATGTTTCATTGCTTCTTTTACAGTTTTGGGTTCAATGGTAGATAGAAAATCAACAAACAGACATTCATTGGCTGAGGCTGCAGTGAGTTTGGCAGCCATGCTTCTGGTAAGCATTCCCTCAACAGATTCACCAATGATGTTGACAAGCTCAATGTGTTGGTGTCTAGACCATCTTTCCTGAGGTCTGGGATAGGAGTTTGAGCTTGTTGATGCCTGATTTGGAGGTGGAGTGGGTTCAAGAGTAGGTGCCTGAGGTTCCTCAAGGGCTTGGTTTTCAGTGAGTTCAATTTGGATGTTGTTTTGAACAGGTCCCTGAACATCTGGATCAGTATGAGTTATCTCATTTGGAATTTGTTGTGCTTCAACAAACTCACTAATGGTTGGTTGAGGAAGGTTTTGAGGAATGATGTAATATGAGAAGTCAGCATCAGCTTGGTAATGAGTGGAAGGACTATTCTCAGGGTGATATTCACCATGAGGATATCTAGATGAATCATCAATTCCAATCTCTTCCACTGAATTGTAATATGAGAAGTCAGCATCAGCTTGGTAATGAGTGGAATGTTCTATTCTTCCTTTCAGCTACTCCATTTTGTTCAGGAGTGTAAGGAGAAGAGAAGTTCTGAGAGATTCCTTTCTCATCACAGAAACACTCAAGGTCCTGATTCCTGAATTCAGTCCCATTGTCAGTTCTGATTTGTTTGACCTTAATGTCATTTTGGTTTTCAATGTTCCTGACAAAGGACATGATGGTTCCAGCTGCCTGACTCTTTTTGGTCAGGAAGTATACCCAAGTGTATCTTGAGTATTCATCCACTATGACTAGAGTATACTTCTCATGGTGAATAGACATTGGACTGACAGGTCCAAATAGGTCCATGTGAAGGAGGTGCAAGCAGCTTTTGATGGAGGAATTTTGTTTGGTTTTGAAAAAGGCCCTATGGTGTTTTCCTTTTTCACATGCTGAACAAGGTTTGTCTTTGGAAAACACCAGTGAGGGCAGGCCAAGAACTTTGTTTTGTTTGGCAAGGTTGTTGATGTGTTTGAAATTGAGATGAGAGAGTCTTTTATGCCATAGCCAGTTGATTGCTTCACTTGCCTTTGTAAATAGGCAAGTCCCATTCTGAGTGAGTGTTGACATGTCCAGGACATAAACATCATCTCTTCTTGGGGCAATCAACACAACTTCTTTGTTGGCATTGAAGGTGGTTCCTCTCTTATCATCGAACTGAACTATGTATTTTGCATCACATAGTTGGCTAACACTGATGAGATTGTACTTGAGTCCATTTACATAAGCTATCCTTGTAAAAACTATACCATTGCAGTTTACTGAACCATAACCTTCAGTGGGAGCTGATGAGTTATCACCAAATACTACCTTGGGTCCTGGTTCTTCTACATATTTGTGCAGATATTGCTTCACACCAGTCATGCTTCTTGAGCATCCACTATCTAGATGTCACACAGGCTCCCTATCGTATTTCTGCACAAATAGTAAACTGGGTTAGTTTTTCCTATTAACTCACATCTTGGTGGGCTTGGGCTTCAAGGACTTTTTAAACTTTCTAATGGACTCATGATCAGTAGTGAAGTGAAAGGTGCTTCCACATACATTGCATTTGGTGTTTGAGGAGGACTCAGATGACTGAGAGGCATTTGTTGTCAGTCCTCTTCTAGCCTTAATGACATTGTCATGGCCTGATGCATCATGGGAGGGGTCACCACAAATGTCACAGCAGGGATACATGAGACAATCAACAGGGTGATGATCAGTGAATCCACAATGTGTGCAAGGTTTGAAAGGCTTAGCCTTTGGCTTAAGGGATTGTTTAGATGCTGAAGCAAACTTATGAGCTTGTGTTTTGTAATTTGCTTGAGCATTCAGGGATGTGACATAAGAAATGTGATCAGAAGTCCTGTGATCTTCTAATTTGCATATCATGCAGAATAGGATTCTGTAGCAGTTGTCAGTGGTGTGATTTGTATAATTGCATAATTCACATCTCTTTAGTGGTTTCTTAGTGGACTTAGGTTTGGATGTACTTGAGGAAGATGGGGTTAGTTCTTTCAAAATTGATTGTGGTTTTCCAGTGGATTCCAACTTTTCACTCAGCTTCCTGACAAGTTCAGTTAGCTGATCAACCTTAGAGTCAGTGTTGTTGGGTTTAACCTCCGTGGAGGTAAGAGGTGTAAAGACTTCTGTGGGAGCTGGACTTGCATTGTTGTGTTCAAAGTTGTGTCTTTTCAGTATCGTTGTGCCTAATCCCACCCTCTCATTGGGAGAGTGTTGAGAATAGACAAGAAGTCCTATATCAGAACATGGTTCAGCTCCCTGAAGGGCTTTCAATGGTGGAAAAGGAGTTTGGGGTACTGGTTCAGATTCAGTGACATCCTCAGCACTGCTGGGTTTGTCAGTGACTCCAAGTAACTCCTTAATGGCCTGATTTTCAGGCATAAAGATCTTTCCAGTGTCAAAGTTTGGCATTTTGCCATCAGGATTGAATCTTTCAATCCAGTCTTTTGACTTGTGATTCATCTCTTTCTCAAAAGGTGTGCCAGCTGGCAAGAACCTCTTCTCACTGAGGGTCTCACTAGATGATTCGGTGAGTTAGTCCTCTCCTAGTACCTTCCCTTTGGTACTAGGAATGAGACTGACTGTCTCATAGAGTCTAGGGTTTTTCTTAGTCTAGCTTTCTATGACATCCTTTTCTTTCTTAAATTCTTATTGAAGAGCAGGCTTTTGTTTAACTAATTCGGAATTTTGAATTTGAAGTGTGACATTTTCAAGTTTGGCTTGTTTTAAGGCAAGAAGTTCATCTCTACACATACTTAATTCAAAAACAAGTTTGTTATATTTAGAAAACAAATTCAATCTCTGCTCTTCAACATACTTAAGATCAACATTGATATAATTCAAATAAGATTGCCAATCAGAATCATCATCCATAGAAAGTAAGATATTTACCTTCCTCATTGTGATGTTGACGCATTCACCATTTCTGGCATGACTCTTGCCCACAGCTAGCTTGTTGTCATCAGAGAGTGCCATCAGTGCACTGACATGAATTTCTTCATCTGAGGATACAGCTTCCTCATCCCAGTCAAAGTTTTCAGCAACCAGCCCTTTGTTTTTTGCCTGAACAGGTTTGGGGGCTTGAGGAGACTGAGAGTTTGAGGGAGAAGCCTCAAGTAGAGCAAGCTTAGCTTTTGCCTTTCTATATTTTGCTTCAAAGTCTTTTTGAGAACTATTCTCAGTTTTGTTTTGAAAATATTGAGGAGACTGAAGCATTTTTGGTTGAAATTTGGTTCCTGAAGAGTTGTTTCCTGAAAACTGGTATGAGGGTTCTGAGGTTGTTTTTGAAAAACAATCTTTTGCTAAGTGACCTCTTTTGACACATTTAAAACACTCAGTGTTTTCATTTGCGTTTGCTTTTGAAAAAGTTTTGTTTCAACTGATAAAACGTTTTGAGTTAGCAAGGAGTGCCCTTTCTTGAAATTCTAATTGTAAATCATTTAGGTACTCCTCACTGCTTCTTTCATCAGCCTCATCATCTGAGTTTTCTTGGAAATCCTGCACAATACCATTAGAATAGAAGGCAGTGGATATGGGTGAACTGGTCAGGGTCTTTTTGATATCTTGAGCCTTAGGATATCTCCTAGAGATTAGGTTATCCTCATAGAGAAATTTACCATAAATATCAGGAAGCTCAAGATTTTGAAGATGGTTGGCATTTCTTAGACCCTGAGAGAAGTCTAACCACTTCTCAGGGAGACAGTTGACAAAGCCAACATTGATTTCATGCTTAGACAAGGTGAAACCATCATTGGTCAATTCATTCAGAAGGGTTTTGTAATGGGTATAGGTCTCTGAGAGACTTTCACTCATTTTTTAAAAGCCGCAATTGCGGATACGGTATGATTTTTACCAAAAACCGCACCAACCCGCACCATTCTCACGCCTGACGGTCACTTTAGTTTTGTTGCACAAAAACACTGGTTATGTGACAAAGTCCGTTACTTATTCAGCCACCCTAACGGGTAATTGACTAAGAATTTGAATATACTAAAGAAAAAAGATTGGTAGACCTAAAATTTATGTCTAATTTTGTGCCTAATCTATGTGTCAATAACTTATTGATTAGTAAAGAAGTGGACCCGGTTAGTACAACCAATGAATTATTGCCACATAGATTCAGGCATAAGATTAGGTATGAATTTTAGGTCCCAATCACTTCTCTATAATAAATTGGATATAAAAATTTAATAAGATATGTATGTTGAGAAAAGATCCGGTGCGAAAAAAAAAAATTAATATGAGAAGGATAAGAAGAAATTTAACTACATCTTTTGAATAAAGAGAGAATTTTAAAAAGATATGCATCTGTCTTTGTAAATACATTTGAAATATATGACTGTAATTTTTCTCACCCTTCTCATTTTAATTTTTTTCTCATTTTATCCTAACTCATAATATGCTAGTATTGTTGACACAAAAACATTGCCAATCTTCTTGCGGCTTTCGGCTCTAGCTACATCCAATAAATATGCAGGGGACTGATCCCTCCCTACAACGCCACAAGGTAGTATAGAATTTTTAAACTAAGTGTGGCCACCTCTAGTTATATTTATTGAGGTTTTTAACAAAAATAATTTATATATAATTAAACTAGTCACCTTTAGTTTATTGTGGCTTTATTCTATCTTTAAATTAAAATTTTGCCTAAAAAGTAAGTTTACTTTTTGAATGCTTTTATAATGTTCTAAATATTAAATAATTTGAGCTAGGAAAACATCTTTGATTCGGTTACTTTTGTCAATTTAGTAAAATCTATTTCATAGTCTTAAGTTCAAACATGTAACATGTTAGAGTTGGTTGGTTTTGTCTTACAATTTATTTTCAAGTATTCCTTTTGTGAAAAAGAAGAGGATTTTGTTAATATCCTTAAAGTTGTAACTTAGCATACACGAAACACAAAGAAAACAATTGAATTAAATGCTACTTCCAATTTGCCAAACAACTAACAAACTTAAAGCTACCTGAAGGATTTTATTCAACTGAGTTACACATTTTCCCCCCGAAGAGCATGCATATTAATTTGTTTGTAGGTTCAGTTCATTTTCCACGTGGTCCACGAAATTAAAGCTAGAATGTCTTTAATTTGTAGGTGCAGTTTAGTAATTTCTTTTCCATCTCTTCAAGAAATATGTGACTGACTGGTGATGGTTACTGAAGGGAGCACTTATAGTAGTTAACGATTTAAAGCTCATAACTTTCTTTTGCTGGGAAGTATTCTAGTTTCCTTTGAAGTAATCTTGTACATCTCTTGCTATTATCATTGAGTTAACGAATTGTTTTTTGTTTTGAACGGCTATTCATTAAAACTAGCATGATGCTAGAAAACAAGAAGTACAACATACAAAAATTAACAGTATCACTTATCCAATCTAACCAATTAGGCTTGACAATCTATTACGACGAGTTAACTAAGAGTGCGATAAAACCTTGATCTCTTCACCCAACATGTTTTTGCTTGGAGGCTTTGTATAAAGCAAACACGATTCCTAAAAGCCAATTAGGCTTGAAAGTTCAATTACGATGAGTTAACCAAGCATGAGATAAAATTTGATCTCTTCACCAACATGTCTATTCTTGAAGGCTTCAAATCAAAGCAAACACTATTCCGAATTCAACCTCCAAATTAATAACCATATAACTATAATTGGTCTTACTATTATTGACCTAACTGTAATTGGTCATCTTACTGAAATGTTCATAACTGTTGGGTTAAAAATTTGACCCAATTGTCTCTGACAATACCTGAACATAAAACAATTTGAGTTACTCGTTGACGAAAACAATGAGTATGTTACTCACTGATGAGTATCAGGAGCATGTAACTCCTTGGTGAGAATTAGTGAGTAAGTTAACTCAACAATGAGAATCAGTGAGCAAACTTACCCCTTTCAGGGAATGTTGTATAAAGCTCGATCAACAACAACAAGCATCAAGGACATCGAAAACCAACTGAAGATACACTTTACCTCACCGATGCGGTATCAGTGAGTAAAGTACCTAAGCTATAAACAAAATTTGATTCATTGAGATCTGACAAAGCCTCCCTGACTCAATATACTCTCTTAAAGTCAGGCTTGAAATATGAGCGCGAACTTCCTAAAATCAAAAAGAAAAAAGCAAATACAAGAAAGTCAAACAGGTACAAAAGTATTTGCTAAGAAGATAAATACTTGAATTACTTATTCACTAAAGTACTTTAGAAGTGAAACTACATATAAAATCATTGTGTATAGTAGAAGATGTAATCTTTCACTAAATGCTTGACACCTAATCTAATGCACACATGTGACTTCACTTTTACCCACCTATATAAACACAAAGTCCGTAAAGAGAGAGTTAGAGATTCTAAACATAAAAATAATACAATGTATATAGTGATATAATCATCCTCTTCTTGAATCATAAGCTAAGCTAGCAAACTTCAATTCATTTCTAGTAGAGTTTCATTTGTCATTCAATTGAGATAGTGTTCCCCAACTATCCCTTGTAATTCTTTGATTCATTTCTAATAAGAATTATAAATGTTGAAAAATACGAATGGTGTTCTTAATGTCAAATCGATCTTGTGTAAAACTTGTTCGATTGGTAATCGGAAACGACAATAACAAGTAATTATAGTTTTGTATTACCTTGTGAGAACATTGATTTACAATGCAGAACATTAAAGATATATTTCTCATAAACCTTGTGCAATATTTGTTGTTCGAATAAAAGGATCCAAATATTTGGTGCTCCACGAACATTTTTTGACAACACTAATTATTCTATACGCTTTGTTAAAACTATATCATTATTTATCTCTTCTAAATTATTTAGCTTATTAGTTTTTTTAATTGTTTAGATTTCTTTTGACATTTCATTTTTTTCTGAATGCATGGCATTTACATTAGAAACTTGTAAGCAGTTAGCAAGAATTAAAAGGAATTTGGACATGCGTTTAATGGATTTACATTCCATGCCAATCAATCCATCTAAGAGTTTTACACCAATGAAGAATCCACGAATTGAATCAGAACAAATATATTTATGACAAGATATGTTTTTGATTCTTATCTCATCACCTAGCATATCCTTACGATGAGGGTTTTGATCAGAACAAATATTCTTATGACAAGATATGTTTTTGATTATTTTGATCACCTTTTAACAAGACAGATAATTTAAGATCAAATTTTAGCAAATTAATTAAAGGAGACCATTTACTTTCTGTGGGAAATTAGAAATTTTCTGTCATTAGAAAACATTATTTATTTTTTAAATTAAAAGAAAGGATCATGAACTTTTTGAGAATTGGAATGCATACATGGAGGATGTAACCCCTAAGTTGATTCAATCAAAAATATATTTTTATCAATTTCCTATTCAGAGAATAGGTTAAGTTGCATAATTTTGATCTGACCAATTGAGCTAAAATATGATCGTCTAACCAAAGAATATGTTCAGCTGGAAACTAAAAAGTTGTGAATAACAAGTAATTATTAGTATTAATTAGGTTATGCATGGATCTTGAAGTGTTGCATATAATGAAAGTAAAAAATATACTAAAGTTTCAGCATCAAAGAAAAAGAAAGTCATCATCTGTCAATGTATCCATCTGAAAATCCCAGAATGAGTCATGATCTGTTCCCACCTCCGACGTTCTAACATCAGTATTAGTTTCAGGTGGTGGCTCTACCATCCGAAGCTCCTCAGGCTCAACCGTGTTTAGTTGGAAATCCCACATTGAGTCGCGGAAACCACCCACCTCCTCCGCTCTAGAAGTAACAGTGGCTGTTGGCGATTGCACCGTGCTTTGGAGAAAAATTGACCACAAGGAATCGTTGTCCTTTCTGTCCTCAGTCTCATTCATGTTAGTGGTTGTGGTAGTATTAGGTGGCGCTACGACCTCTTGATTTAATAAAAAGTCATATGGTGTATAAAGATGAAGATCTTGTAAAGGGTCATGATCATTTTCCACCTTGTTGGTTGTGGTACTTAAATGGTCGAGAGTATGGTTGTTTGATTTCCTATGTCCATTTTCGATAGAGGATGAAGAGGAGGACATGGAGGACGATGGTTGATGTGGTTCTTGTGTCGTTTTTTGCATAGGAGGCACCATAGTGGACCGATCATCACAGCCTATTAAGAGAGGGAAATTAACCTTGGCCCTTGAACCATGGAACTTAAAGGCAGCTCTATCATAAGCCAATGCAGCTTGTTCAGGTGTATCAAACGTACCAAGCCATAATCTCGCCTTTTTCTTTTCTGGATTCCTTATCTCGGCTGTGAACTTCCCCCACGGACGTCTCCTGACTCCTCTATACCGCCTCCACTCGACCTCTGAGGTTTCCCTATCTGGTGAGGATTTTTTCTTCTTCTTAGCTTCTGCTTCTGCTTCGCTTCCTTCCAAGAAGCTTGCACAAAAAAGTGGTTCGTGACACTTTTCTTGCGAGTCATCATCATGATCATCTTGATTCATCATGGGGAACATCTTCCCAAATGAAGAATCACTGAGATGTGATCGATTGTATTCAGGACCTGGGTACTCGAAGGTCGAAAGGGTTTGAAGGCTAAACATTTCTAAAGTTGCAAATTTTATATTCCACCAAGTATGATGGAGGAAGGGGATAATTTGGATTATGATGGTTTTAGGTGTGCGAATGCAAGTAGCAAACATATATATTGAAGCTAGCTTTTATAGAAAGAGTAATGCTATATCGTTCATTCACAAAAAGAAAGTTATTAGAGTACTTTGAAGAGAATTAATTGCTAACAATGACTTATTGCTATACTACTTTACTAGATAACAAATTAACAATGACATCCCTAGCTCAGTTTTGTTGGATTTTCCTTTTCATATACTATCATGTATATATGGTTTACACTTTAGAATAAGATCTATGAGGACATGCACACCTTCATTTGTTGATTGGTTGTAGTTCAAATATATAAGTCGTAATCTCAAAACTATATTCTTTGCATGTCTGTATTAGAGGTACGTGGGTTTAGGGCATCTAGGGTTTTCACTATTATAAATAATGGTGAATAATAAGATTAACCTACGGTGTTTTATAATGTCTAACAAAAGTGTACTCAATATTTAGAACTAAAGCTTGGCGCTGTTAGTAACGATTGTCCTTCGAGATAATTAAACTGGTCGACTTGTTTACATGGGCCGTTGTTTGATTAATCTTCAGGTAACGACTAGTTATAATGCCCGCGCACGCGCGGGTTTTTTTTAAAAAAATTTTGAATCATATATTTTTATTTATTAAAAAACAAATAATTTAATCTTTTTTTTGTTTGATTTATGATGTTTAATTATAGTTTTTTATTATTAAAGATAATTATTTAAAAGTTTTAATCCTATTGTTAATTGCTTCTTATCTATATTTTTTGTATTTATCTTCTACTTGTATTATGGATAAATATAAAATGTTACCTAATAAGAAAATAATCTTTTTTTTAAATAATATTATTACTAAATAAGGTATGGTTTAGTTTTTTTGAAATGGAAAAGTCCCTACTTGTTTTATTATATAAAAGATTACTTAATCGTAGGTATGCATCTTTAGTTAGCCAGTGTTCAATTGTATAATTGACACAAGGTAATTATCAAACATTGGTAATTATCAAACATTGTCAATCTTTGATAAGTCCATGCAGTACGTGTTGAAAAGTGTTATAGCACATGATCACGGTACATATGCGGTTGTTTATGAACTATTATCTTTTTGTTACAACACAATTTTGAGAGTGCGGACATTATGGACTAGAAATAATTTAGTTTGTAACAGATTATATATAACTATATGACATTCATTGAAGTGGAACTTGAAGTCGTATTGTTTCGAAGCAACGGTGGAAGGTCAGCTTCAGGGAGGAGGATGGCTCGGATTCATTGTGAAGCCGCGGCTCAAGCCGACATTGTTCACACGTTGAGCCGAGCGGAGCCATCGGCTTAGAAGGATTAAAATAAGAGTAAGGTGTCATTTGTTTTTTCAGAGCTTTTACCTTTTTATCTGCAAACCATGTCTACAGAAAAAGAGGCACATCGAAAGTCTTCATCTGCGTGGTAGAAGACCGTTTGTTTTTTGTTTTATTGAAGTACATTTTTTTTTAACTATTGTTTTGTAGTTTGAGAATATAAATCCTTTTATCAAATGATACTAAAATGTTGAGTGTGAAACAAGCAATCGCTTAAAATACGGAGTATTAAAGATAAAATTTTGTCTGTTTTACACGTTTTTGTTCATTTTTTTTTTACATTTTCGTCTGTTTTTTTACGTTTTAGTTCGTTTTTTTACGTTNATAATACATGAAAAAAATATCAGAATACGAAAACAACGTAACTTTATTTTGTGAGGATTTACCAGCTAAAATGAAAAAGGCTTGCCACGATAATGCCTTATGGTGTGATCACAAAATAACCTTTTCACCTTTTCATTTTAGGAGTAGGGATCTAGTGAGAAGAAAACTTAAAATGAGAAGGATGAGAAATAGCTATAACCACACATTTGAGATGTATCGAGTTGAATTAGATGCATCTCTATTCATTTAGATGCGTCCCAATTAGTTTCGAAAGTGATTTTGAAGTGAAAATGATGCAAAGTAGTACTAGCAACAAATTTGACCCGCAGTGGACGAAAAATACATAGAATTCGCCTAACTTGATGAAATGCATATAATATATGTATATGCATATAATTTTTTGCTAGAAAATATATTATGGTGCATCTAAAAGAGTAGAGATGCATATAATTCAAGTCAATGCATCTCTAATATGTAGCTATAGTTATTTTTCATTATTCTCATTTTAAGTTTTATTCTCATTCTAAGTCATCATTTTAGACAGTTTTAAGTTTTGATCAAAAAATTATTTCGTGATAACATTTAATCATTTATTGCAACAAGACATGAAAAGAAATCAGAATACGACAAGAAGTTTATTAATTTGCGAGAATTTACCAGCTAAAATGAAAAGGTTTGCCAATTAAACATTGAGTTGAGTTATTTAAAAAACCAAATATTTCTCACATACAAGGGACTCATCCCCACCATCCATCTAAAAAGAAATCAATAGTTGAGATTAAAAGCATTTAATATTTCACCCATTTTTTATAATTTAATTATCTCTTAAACCGTTAATCGTTAAGCGAAAATAATTATACCATCGCGATGAGCATTTAATTATCTTTCTATAGATATGCATTGCGATATACTTTCGACAAAAAAAAAAATTTTCGTTTTTTTCACGTTTTTTTTCGTGGCCGAAAAATAGTATCATATGTGATATATCATATATGATATTGCATATCGTATATGATATATCATATATGATATTGCATATCATATATGATATGTAATATCATATATGATATATCATATGTGATTTTTTCGGCCACGAAAAAAAAACGTGAAAAAAACGAAAAATTTTTTTTTTGTCGAAAGTATATCACAATGCATGTCTATAGAAAGATAATTAAATGCTCGTCGTAACGGTATATTTTTTTTCACTTAACGATTAACGGTTTGAAAGATATTAATATTTGAAAAAAGAGGATGAAAGTGGGTTTTTTAAATTGTTGGGATTAATCTCATCTATTAGATCAAATAAAGATGGAGGGAAGATGAATGGTGGAGATTAGTCCCTTGGTATGTAAAAAATGTTTAGTCCTCAAATGATCTTATATCTTAAACATTAATATGTAAATTATTGACCAAGTTGTGAACGGTAATAAAAGAATGAGGTAGATAGATGATTCAGCTTTTTCATTATTAATGGCATTAGTGGATCAAAGAAAATATCTAATTTTACTAATTTTCAAAAATATTAAGGGCCCGTTTGGTTGGGGGGTGTGGAATGGGTTTTAAATTGATGTGACACTTAAAGATTGTTTGGTTGTATAAATTTAGAGAGGGAATGGATTTAAAAGTGATAGATTGAAAGATAGGGGTGTTGATGGGTTTTGGTGGGTATTAACATTTTTAGTGGGCCCATTTACCAATCTACTCTCATCTTTTTCTATATTTAATATTTTTTATTAAAAATTATTATATAAAATAATTAATACTATTAAAATATTTTTTATAATATATTTTCTCTCTCTTATTTTTTTTCTCAAACCTTTCCCAAATCTTTCAAACCATTCTCAAATCCAAATCTAATTCTAAACCCACCTACGAACCAAACGGGCCTTAAGTTAGTATTATTGCTGTTGAAAAACTAGACTATCCGAATACAGTATATTGCGATAGTAATCTTAACATATACGATCCAATTCTTAAAAGAAATACTAGTAGCTAACAGAAACAATTAAATGTGATGACCACTCTATCTATTTTCCCCTTTAGTAGCAATTATTACCAGAATGATGAAAGGGACCACACCATTAAATTACCGTTCGTCATTGTAGAAACATCACGCAAGGTCAATAAAATTTTTGTGATATCGTTTTCTCAATTGAGAACCTAATTTTTAAATTCCTAATTGTCTTGGCACTACTTTAGTTAGGAGTAGCTTTACAAAGATTAATCATTTTATATGTAGTAATTCTTTATAAAATTGTCACAATTGTGTAACTATTTTCGTATGTTTTTAGTTAGTGTTAACTTTTTGAAACAATTATTCATTAAGCAATTCACAACATGCAATTATTTTGAAACTGACAGTAATAAAAAGTACAATGTAAACATGCTTCCATAACAGCTAATAAATCGATATGTTAATGAAGTAAACCAATTTTACGCCCATTTTTTTTTTTTTTTTTTCTTTTTTTTCTTCTTTGTTAGGTAAAGTAACATTTAAAGCATTGCTTAATTAATTAGAAAACCCCTATTAAGCAAGTTTTTGCTATGGAAAAAGTATAGAGGCGAAAAATACTAGTACTCAATTCACCAAGCTAGCTACACTTTTTTAGGGACTGATTACACCAAAATGATAAATGTAAGATCTTAGTTACTAGTAATTACTAATATAGCCATAAAATATTAGAAATGGGTGTTGAAGAATCACTTCTTCTTTAATCTGAGCATTTACTTTTCTGCTAATGATCGAAATCCATGACATGCATGTATATCGTCGAAGATATTCATTATACCCAAAAATTCCTTCAATTTAATCGAGAACACAAAAGTTCATCAGATACTAACTTCGTTCAAATTATATGCTCACTTTTCATATTGTACACGCTTTAAAAAATATTGCGATCATTATATCGTGTAGAAATAAAATGTCATCTTAGCATTTTAAAGTCATTTAGATTAGCTTATTTTGAGATAGAACAAAATTGAAAGACAGATATTTAAATTGAGACCGAAATTTTTGATCAAAATTTCATCCTTTTGTCGTTTGTGTTAGCCTGTATTAGTTATTGGGCTCAAGCCCGTCTCTAGAATGTTCTTGTAATCCTTTATATTGTACCACTTCATTATGGAATGCAATCAACCAAATCATTATACCGTTACGGGTTCTTTGCATTTATTTTAGAGACGGGCTTGAGCCCAATAACTAATACAGGCTAACAGCTTGTCACTCACTGCTTTGTTTGGCTCCCTCGCACACCGCCATTGTTCGCTTGCCATCTCAAACAATACATAGATATTTAATGGTCGATTTCATGCTATTCAACTCACTTTTAACACTTTTCTTTTACTAAACAAAGAAGTTACTTGACAAAGAAACGATTCAGCATGCATGTTGTTTATTACTTGGCTATTTTGGCAATTTGTTGAGATTTGGACATTGTTAATGTTATGTATTAACTCATCATGTAGCTATGAAGTGGGCCATGGCCCACCAAAATGTTCACTCTATGCGTGCAATTTGATATATTACTGGCCCAACAGAATTATTGTTGCCTCAAATACTTCGAAAATCTTTTTTTTATGTAATAAAACAAAACCCCTAGTGGGTTCTTTTTCATTTTGAAAAAAAAGAATATTTCCTTATTAGGTAATATTTTGAAAAAAAAAAAGAATATTTTTAAGTTTTTAAATTTGTTTTGTTGATATACTATACAAGTGGAAGATAAATACAAAAAATATAGATAAGATGCAACTAATAAGGATTAAACTTTTTAAATGATTATCTTTAATTATAAAAAACTACAATTAAAAATCATAAATCAAACAAAATAAAAATTAAATTATTAGATTTTAATAAATAAACATATATCATTCAAAAATTTTTAAAAAAAACCTGCGCGTGCGCGGGCATTATAACTAGTTCGTATGATGGTGGATTACAAAAAGAGAAATTTAAAGGAATAGAGAAAACCGAAGGCACTTTGTATATTTCTGACCAAATATTTACGGTTCCTGAATAAGACAAGGAGGAATTACATATATATATATCTTTTTTAAAAGCTCAAAATTATGTATATATCTAACTTAAATTTATAATTGCATATAAAAATTGGATTTATATCCAACTTAAACTACTAATCGCATATATCATTACTAAACTTTTGTAATTGGATATATATCATTTCTAAACTTTCGTAATTACATATATATTCTAGCTAAAACTTTAATATGTTATATATATCAAAATAGTTATTCAAAATAATTTTAAACTCTAAATTATGAAAATTATAATTTTATAAATAGCAAAAAACAACATTTGTTTACAATGTGCCGAGCTTCAATATATACTAGTTGACAAAAAATGGTATTTAACCTAACAAAAATGTCACTTTATCTCATATATAATACGAATACATGAAATAAACTTGTCATAGATAATAGATAAAGTATGTTTACATTGAAAGAGTATATTACTACCGGCAAGTTTGTAAATAAAGAAAAACTTATTTAAAAAATTATTATTTTATAATTATAGTTCTCATGTATTTTAAAGTTGTAAATTTATATTAAATAGTTATTTGGATATGTGTGAAAGATTTAAGGTTTATGAAAGAAATATATGCAATTATAAGTTTAAGATAAATATATACATATGCGATTTTTGAGCTTTTGAGAAGATAAATATGCAATTATAAATTTAAATTTGATATATATGCAATTTTAATTTTTTAGAGGAATATATATATATATGCAATTAAAAAATAATAATAATAATAAAAAAAAAAAAAAAAAAAAAAAAAAAAAAAAAAAAAAAAAAAAAAAAAAAAAAACCATTTTAATCATTGTAAAATCATGCAACGACTGCATATATTTTTGTAGCTTAATAAGAACTAACCATGTATTCAAAATTGCAACCAAGGTGGACATATAAAACATATGCTTGATCCTCGTAATTTTTAACAAGGACTACGGGCATTAAAAAACCAATTGAATAAGTCTTCTTTCGGTTGAGCACTTGGGCTGTACTATTTCTATTAGGTCCATGGCTTCCTTGCATGTGTATACGCGAAGTAAAACTTCAAGTACGAAATGTTCAAAAAAATTGGTCCAAAGCATGCAAAGTCACATCAATTTTGCCCTTTTGGGTACAGGGTCGTTCATTAAATATTTAAATTTGAGAGCTTTTGCACATATATCTCAAATGTGCAAGCATAAAAATTATTGTATTATGTGTATCAGAATTCAGAACCTTGTCACAAGGATATATATACAAGATATATTTTATTTTATGAACTGTTTCTATTAGTACTTTACGAATTTGAAACTTGCAAACGCTTTTTTTCAATATGAACTTTTAAATATTATCCGTTAGATGGATTAGTAGATGATTTTTTCACCATACATGTGTCTCCAATCGAATTCCAGGCGACATTTTAATGCGAAATTTGTATTATTTTCTATGTATTGTTTTGAGGCGACGCAAGTTTAATGCTAGGTGAGTGTTGGGCGAGTCCTGTGTGAATGAAGAATGCTAGGCGAGTTTAAATGCTAAGCGAGTGATGGGCGAGTGCTGGGCGAATGACATTGCTGGGCGAGATGCTAGGCGAAGTAGACGTACACCTAGGCGCGATCTCTTTGGCACCTCAGGCGAGAGCCAGGCGATAAACATATCAAATTTAATACAAACTTAGATTTACTATTTTCATATAGAATGTATAAAATTTAAAACATAAGTTATAAATGTTTGTTGGAACAATAGTTTGTATTTAGTAAAAAATATTATGTATCTTTCAATTCCTTCTACTATTAAAAATCTAGTCGGCATCCATGTTTTACATGAGATTTACTATTTCCATTTTTAAATTTACTATTTTCATATAAAATGTATTATACTTAATACATAAGTTATAGGTGTTGTTGGAAAAAATAGTTTGAATTTAGTAAAAAGTACTCTATATTGATGTGAAGAAACCATTACGTTTTCTATAACTCATTTGTGCACCGTAGTCCGGATCAGTTAGTTTTTAGTCCAATCTTGTAAGTGGTGTTGTGTGTTGGTCCATATTTGTAATTTGTTTAAATTTACTTGGGGCCTTTTATTTTTGCGTGAGCAGTGTTAGGCGAATTAAAAGCGTCATTGTAACATATTTCGTTCATTTGTGTAAAACGTTGAAAAAAAGTTTAGTTTGATAAAACTAGTATGTAGAAGGATTATTTAGGTAATTGGTTTTATATACAATTATTCACCTTTGGAGATATATATTTAATTTTTTTTGGAAGGATATATATTCAAAGGGTAACACCCAAGCTGTGAGATCCTCTTTAACATATATTCTTTGAATACAAGTTAGAAAAACCCTTATAAAAAAGGCTTTTTGAGAACGAAATTTCTAGCAATTTATTTGATTCTTTTTTTTCCCTTTACACCTTTTCTTATCACACCATTTGTCTACGTGCTTTTGGATTAAGTACCAACTCTGTGGAGGCGTACGTGTATTTCAAAATAGAACACTAAGAACAAAACTTTTTTTATCCAGAAAACAGACAAGGAAAACAAACAAAATCGATGATACGAATCACCCTGACTCCCTACATCGCTAGGAATATGAAAATTAGATACTCCTTGCACTCATATAAGTGCTGAAATGCTTTTTTTTACCGTAGATTGTGTAGGCCTAGCCCATTCGTATTAGCTCTAGAACACTCCATTGTAATCTATATATTGCTTGTAATGTTTTAATGATAATCAAGGAATTCAATAACCTTCCAATATGGTATCAGAGCAAAATCGATCCTCTCCTAAAATTTCTCCATATCTCATTCTCTGCAGATCCCTTCTCCATCTCCACACCATTTTTTTTAAACAAAAAGGGGGAATCGTCAATTTACAATCTCAATCGAGTACTCTATTGTTTTTAAATCATATAATAAGTACTATATTGTGATTGGTTTATGGCTTATATAGAAGAGTGATCACATTAACGTTGTAATTGAATTTGGGAACAGTAACGAAAGCGTTCTATTAAAGAAATATGTCACCAATGTTTTTTGGGAATAGTAATCGGTCGACACCAACTTATCAGTATAGGACCCATATTCCTTATTCTTCAGCGGGTATTTTAGGCGCGGCTCCATCTGTCCTACGTGTTTTTAGTACTATGACTTTGCACGACCCGAATTGGAACATGGATACAGGTGCATCTTCTCATTTAAATTCTAATGCAAGTAATTTAAGTACTCTTTTTAATTCACGTTTATACCCATCTGTTCACGTTGGTGATGGTAATTCTATTCCCGTCACTAACACCGGCCATAGCATTATTTTAACTATTCATCGCCCTCTTCACCTTCATAATGTACTTGTCACCCCTAATATCATCAAAAACCTTATTTCAGTTCGTCAGTTTACTAGGGATAATAATTGCACTATTGAATTTGACGCTTTTGGTTTTTCTGTGAAAGATTTCTTGACTCGCCACATCCTCCTTTGATATGACAGTTCGGGCGATCTCTATCCAGTTACCAAACCGTCACCTATCCCTACTGCTCTTCTCTCTACAAGTTCCTCCACATGGCATCAACGTCTCGGTCATCCCGGTGACGAAGTGCTACGCTCGCTTGTTTCCCGTCATTTTATTTCGTGTAATAAAGAAAAGTCTACACATATTTGCCAAGCTTGTCAACTTGGCAAACATGTGAAGCTTCCTTTTCGTAGTTCAGATTCTATTGTTGAGCATTGCTTTGATATTATTCATTCTGATTTGTGGCTTCTCCTATTACTAGTTCTAGTGGTTTCAAATATTATGTTCTTTTTCTTGATCATTTCTCTCACTATTTGTGGATTTATCCCCTACATTCCAAATCTGACATGTTCGATAAATTTTTACACTTTCGTAATTATGTTAAAAATCAATTTAAATGTGAAATCAAGAGTTTCCAATGTGATCATGATGGTGAGTTCGATAATAACCGACTACACACACTTTTTGCTAAACACGGTATCCAACTTAGATTTTCTTGCCCAAAAACCTCTCAACAAAATGGCAAGGCGGAAAGAGAGATCCGCACAATAAATAACGTCATCCGTACCCTCCTTTTTCAAGCATGCCTACCACCTACCTTTTGGGTCGAGGCCCTCCACATGGCCACATATCTCCTTAACCTTCTACCCTCAACCGCCATAAATAATGAAATCCCCTACACAAGACTTTTTCAAAAAGAACTCAACTACTCCCGGTTATGCATATTCGGGTGCCTTTGTTACCCACACCTTCACTCCCCTCACAAACTCGCACCATGAGCAACCCCTTGCATCTTCTTGGGCTTTCCCGCATATCACCGTGGTTTTTGCTGCCTCGATCTTGAAACAAACAAAATTATTCTCTCTAGACATGTCACCTTCGATGAAACCCAATTTCCTTACAGATCCATGACACCTAACACCCCACATGCATATACCTTTTTGGACCCTGCACCTTCCCCTCTCCTTAACCACGGTCTCATCACTCCACCTCCTCCCCCCAAACACCAAATGAAACTCCCACTCCTCTATCCACCGAAAACACTCCTCCCTATCATACCTCACCACATGCCACGAGCCCAGTTCATCAAACCCAACAGCCACCCATCAATGCAAACTCTTCACAACCCACTAATAACCATCCATCACCAATTACCACAACCCAAACCACAACCCATCAACACCCATACCCACTCGGCTCTACTACTCCTTCGAGCCCAGTTTATCACACCCACCAGCAGCCAAATTTCGCCACTTCACCGCAGCCCACTAATATTCGTACCATACCACCCAACAACAGCCCACGAACAACCAAACAAACACCGCCTCGGCCCACTCACCACAACCCACAAACGAACCCTCTCATACTCACCCCATGGTCACTAGGTCTCAATCGGGCATTGTCAAACCTGTTGATCATCTTACTTTACATACCTCCTCCATTTCCCCTATACCTAAATCTCCTTTTGTCGCCTTAAAAGTTCCTCAATGGCGTAATGCTATGTATGATGAGTATAATGCGTTAATTAAGAATGGTACTTGGGTTCTTGTACCGAAGCCCTCTGGTGTTAATATGGTTCGTTCTATGTGGTTATTTAAGCATAAGTTTCATGCTGACGGTACTGTGAGCCGCTATAAGCCTCGTTTGGTATCTAATGGAAGTAGTTAACAACTTGGTATTGATTGTGATGAGACGTTTAGTCCGGTTGTAAAACCAGCTAACATTCACACTGTTCTTAGCCTTGCTGTGTCACGCCAATGGCCTGTTCATCAGCTTGATGTTAAGAATGCATTTCTTAACGGTGATTTATCTGAGATTGTGTACATGCATCAGCCTCCGGGATTTGTTGACTCTCATTACCCTTATCATGTTTGCCTTTTGTAGAGATCTTTATATGGACTGAAGCAAGCACCTCGTTCTTGGTTTCAGCGGTTTGCGGGTTATGCTACACGGGTCGGGTTTTACCACAGTCGGTGTGATTCTTCATTATTTATTTTTCGACAGGGTTCTCAGGTTGCTTACTTACTTATATATGTGGACGATATCATTCTTACAGCTTCTTCCACTGCTATACTTCAGCAAATTATTGCTTCCTTACATAGTGAGTTTGAGATGAGTGATCTTGGGGCACTTAACTATTTTCTTGGTATCTCTGCTGTGCATCATCCTACAGGGTTGTTTTTGTCTCAGAGGAAATACGCTCTTCAGCTCCTTGACCGTGCACACATGGTTAATTGTAACCCTTCTAGGACACCTTTTTATACGGAGTCTAAACTGGGTCCCGAAGGAGTCCCTGTTAAGGACCCCACTTTATATCGCAGTCTTGCTGGTGGTCTACACTATCTTACCTTTACACGTCCTGATTTATCTTATGCAGTACAGCAGATATGCCTTTACATGCATGATCTACGAGAGCCACATCTTGCTGCTCTCAAGCGTATTTTACGCTATGTTCAGGGGACTTTGGATCTTGGTCTACATTTATATTCATCATCGACTACTTCTCTAGTTGGCTATACAGATGCTGATTGGGCAGGTTGCCCCTCTACACGGCGTTCAACGTCAGGTTACTGTGTTTTTCTAGGTGATAACTTATTATCTTGGTCCTCCAAGTGCCAGCACACTCTCTCACGTTCTAGTGCTGAAGCCGAATACTGAGGGGTTGCTAATGTTGTTGCTGAGACTGCGTGGATTTGTAATTTGCTCCGTGAGCTGCATTCTCTGTTATCACCCGCTACGCTTGTTTATTGTGATAATGTCAGTGCTATGCATCTCTCTGCTAATCCTGTTCAACATCAACGGACGAAACATATTGAGATAGACATACATTTCGTCCGTGACATGGTTACAGCTGGTCAGGTTCGCGTTCTACATGTGCCCTCTCGTTACCAGTATGCCGATATCTTCACCAAAGGGCTTCCTTCAGCTTTGTTTGAGGAGTTTTGATCCAGTTTGAGCGTCCGGCCTCCTCCCGCCCCAACTGCGGGGGAGTATTAGTCGATAGTTTGCATTAGGCCCATTTGTGTAGGCCTAGCCCATTCGTATTAGCTCTAGAAACCTCCATTGTAATCTATATATTGCTTGTAATGTTTTAATGATAATCAAGGAATTCAATAACCTTCCAATAAAAACTACTTCTCTATTTATAAATACTTTAAGCTTGAAAGAAAATTTGAAGCCCTTAAAAAATTTCTAGTGTTGAGCAAAGGGTGTTTGAATATAAAGGCAAAGGTGAAATGGTCATAAAATTATGTAGTTTTGGGTTTCAGAGACTATATAAGGGTACGTATAGTTAAACAAAAAATATCTTGTTTTCAATCTTTAGTTTCACAGAAATTTGGAAAAGAAATTTATCAATCACAAAACACTTGAAAATCTAAAAAACGCGTTTAGTTGATGTTTATATTTTATATTTTGGAAAAAGGAAGGGAGGGTTTGGGGTTATAAAGGAGAATAAGGAAATAATAAGGGTGCGTTTAGTTGGAGAAAAAAAAATTCTCTTTTTTCTATCTCTAGTTTTGTAAAA
Organism: Artemisia annua; assembly: GCA_014162995.1. Classification (NCBI taxonomy): domain Eukaryota; kingdom Viridiplantae; phylum Streptophyta; class Magnoliopsida; order Asterales; family Asteraceae; genus Artemisia; species Artemisia annua. The sequence goes on along the minus strand of LBNU01001083.1, from coordinate 12,641 downwards.
CTTTCGAAGGGAAATTTATCTTTACAAAACAGTTAAAAATATAAAAAATGCGTTTAGTTGATGTTTCCATTTTCTATTTTGAAGAAATGGAGGGAGGGTTACGGGTTACGGTGGAAAACAACTAAAATTTGTTTTGTAATTTTCCTTGTAAATTTAGGAAATAGGGGATTTTGTGTTTTGCAAAAACATTTTGTTGGAAAAAGCTTATTTGAACCAAATCTCTGTTTTCCTTTTTGTGAAAAACAAGGGTGTTTCCCCCGAGTAAACACAACCTAAGGGTTCATTTAGTTAAAAGGAAACACCCTTAAATTTTTCAAAATGTTTTATACAAAAGAAAGAAATAGAGATTGTGTTCAAATTACATGTTTCCCACAATTTTTTTTATAAAACAGAAAATTTGCATTTCCTGCTTTAACAAGAGAAAATACAAAACACATGAAATTGTGATTCTTTGATAGATAGAGATTCCTACCTGCATATTTTGTAAATGTTAGCTTTGTGACAAAAGGAAAAACACATAATCAATAGACTGATTATTCAAAGAAGAATAGAAAAAACTTCATCTTTTGGAAGAAGAATTTGCACAAGATAAAGAGATAAAGAAATACAATATGTAGGAAAGGGAAAATGGCGATGGCGTAGGCGGGAAACAAAAGCGAAAGCTGGAAGAAAGATGGAGGAATGAATCTAGTCAAAGGCACATAATATGAGTGGAATGATGTATGGCATATACAGTATAAATACACTTGCAATCAAATCTATTACCATTACTTTTTTTTCGAGTACCTCCTTCCAAACACACCCTAAGTTACAATATATATATATATAGGATGGGGAGAAAAGGTTAAAGATATGTTTATTGAGGTTCTATAGAGTTAGAATCAAATGACAAATAAAATTAAAATAAGAACAAGGAGATAAGAACAAGGAGAAGTAACCACAAACTCATATTTTAGATACACCTACAAAGTTCAATGCGTTTTCTTCCTCATTTGAAATGTGTGACTACAATTAATTCACCATTCTCATTTTAATTATTCTTCTCACTAGATCATATCCCTCCCCATATTCCATATACTAAACTAGATCTGAGGGTTGTCCAATGGACGAGCTAGCTAATACCTCCTAAACTAATATGGATGTAATTATAGTTTTAAACTAAACCTAGCACCAAAACTGTCATCCATGAATTGATCTTTACTAACAAACACAAATTAGCATATATTAAAAAAAATATATATAGAGTTACCTCTTGGATCATCAATNGTAACATTTAGTCACACAAACCATGGTATTGGGAGTGTATTTAGTCTCATATAACTAGCCATAAAGTCACCAAAAGTGTTAATAAGTGTGACCATATGATGTTTAAAGTTAATGAATGTGTATTCTGTGTGACTATTGATCCTCCAATTGCCACATGAATTTGGTTTTTGTGTGGCCTTTACTAACAATTGGTCACACAAAGCATGTTTTTGGGAGTCTATTTAGTCACATACAACTAACCATCAAGTGACCAAAAGTGTTAATAAGTGTCACCATATGCTATGTAAAGTGAAGGAATGTGAATTTTGTGTGACTATTGATCAACCACTTGCCACATGAATTTGTTTTTTGTGTGGCCTTTGGTAACATTTAGTCACACAAACCATGGTATTGGGAGTGTATTTAGTCTCATATAACTAGCCATAAAGTCACCAAAAGTGTTAATAAGTGTGACCATATGATGTTTAAAGTTAATGAATGTGTATTCTGTGTGACTATTGATCCTCCAATTGCCACATGAATTAGGTTTTTGTGTGGCCTTTGTTAACATTTAGTCACACAAATCATGCTTTGGCTACACTTAATAAATGTGTGACAAACTGTTTAGTGTGACTATATGTATTGGAGTTTGGCTACAATTAGCTACACTTAAATAATGTGTGACAAACTGTTTTGTGTGACCATATATGGCATTTGGTCATACTATTAGAAGCAAATGTGACTATAAGTTTAGTGTGACCATATATGGCATCAAGGTTACTTGTTTTTGTCACACGTTCCAAATGCATATGTGACTAAATGATCTGGAACAAAATCACCAGTTACGTATAGTCACATAAGGGTCGATTGTGTGGCAATAGAGTTCTTATGGTCACACATTCGAAATGCTCATGTGTGACTAATTCTTAAATGCTGTCAATTTTCCTACCTTCAGCCACACAAATATTTGAATGTGTGGCTGTTCCAAATCGACCATGTGTCACCATAGGTCGTTTTTGGCGTAGTGGTTACGGGTTACAGTGGAAAACAACTAAAATTTGTTTTGTAATTTTCCTTGTAAATTTAGGAAATAGGGGATTTTGTGTTTTGCAAAAACATTTTGTTGGAAAAAGCTTATTTGAACCAAATCTCTGTTTTCCTTTTTGTGAAAAACAAGGGTGTTTCCCCCCAAGTAAACACAACCTAAGGGTTCGTTTAGTTAAAAGGAAACACCCTTAAATTTTTCAAAATGTTTTATACAAAAGAAAGAAATAGAGATTGTGTTCAAATTACATGTTTCCCACAATTTTTTTTATAAAACAGAAAATTTGCATTTCCTGCTTTAACAAGAGAAAATACAAAACACATGAAATTGTGATTCTTTGATAGATAGAGATTCATACCTGCATATTTTTTAAATGTTAGCTTTGTGACAAAAGGAAAAACACATAATCAATAGACTGATTATTCAAAGAAGAATAGAAAAAACTTCATCTTTTGGAAGAAGAATTTGCACAAGATAAAGAGATATAGAGATAAAGAAATACAATATGTAGGAAAGGGAAAATGGCGATGGCGTAGGCGGGAAACAATAGCGAAAGCTGGAAGAAAGATGGAGGAATGAATCTAGTCAAAGGCACATAATATGAGTGGAATGATGTATGGCATATACAGTATAAATACACTTGCAATCAAATCTATTACCATTACTTTTTTTTCGAGTACCTCCTTCCAAACACACCCTAAGTTACAATATATATATAGGATGGGGAGAAAAGGTTAAAGATATGTTTGTTGAGGTTCTATAGAGTTAGAATCAAATGACAAATAAAATTAAAATAAGAACAAGGAGAAGTAACCACAAACTCATATTTTAGATACACCTACAAAGTTCAATGCGTTTTCTTCCTCATTTGAAATGTGTGACTACAATTAATTCGCCATTCTCATTTTAATTATTCTTCTCACTAGATCATATCCCTCCCCATATTCCATATACTAAACTAGATCTGAGGCTTGTCCAATGGACGAGCTAGCTAATACCTCCTAAACTAATATGGATGTAATTATAGTTTTAAACTAAACATAGCACCAAAACTGTCATCCATGAATTGATCTTTACTAACAAACACAAATTAGCATATATTAAAAAAAATATATATAGAGTTACCTCTTGGATCATCAATGTCAAACATTAAGTATAGATATGTGTTATTAAAAATAATTCAATATTTTCTATATGAATTATAAGTGTAGTTTTCTTAGGAATGTATTTTGTATTTTTGTACCATATTTAAATTACTTGCAAATTAACTCATGCTTCTTTTCTTTTCTTTTTATTTTTTATTTTTTTTGTAATCTTTTATTTATTTTATTATTATTTTTCATTTTTAACCCGAAATTGATGACTGGGATGATTTTTTATGAGGTGGCTTTCTGCCACATATGTCATCAGAATGAAACTTTTATTTTGTATGACTAACGGAGTGGACAAACTTGTATTCAACAATAGAGTAGAATCTAGTTTTATAAGGTAAATCAGTTGAAAAGGCATGTTGTATTTCTTTATATTATGATAAAGAAATTGAAGATGCAAGAGTGCTACAATATTATACATGGAAGGCTGACCCATAAAAAGTAGTATGACCACAATTTAGGCTTGTTGATGAGCCATAGTCTATAAAGAAATCACTTTACCTTGCAATGCATTCAAAAGAAGTGTTGAAAGATATACATACACATTGTTGGATAGAGAATGAAGACCTTCTCTTTACTTTTTATCTTGGCTCTGCTGGTAGCTTCGTCATTTGAGATAAGAGCTCAGACTTGCAAACCAAGTGGTGGTATCCGGGGGAAAAAACCACCCGCTGGAAAATGCAATCGTGAAAATGATTCAGATTGTTGTGTCCAGGGTAAGTTTTACACCGCGTACACATGCTTGCCTCCCGTGACTGGTGGTACGAAAGCCACACTTACGATTAACAGTTTCCAAAAGGGAGGTGATGGTGGTGGTCCATCAGAGTGTGAGAAACAGTACCACTCTGATGACACACCAGTTGTCGCACTCTCAACCGGATGGTACAAGGGAGGGGATAGGTGCCACAAGTATATTACGATAAATGGAAATGGGAGGAGTGTGAAGGCCATGGTCGTTGATGAGTGTGATTCTACAATGGGTTGTGATGCTGATCATGACTATCAACCACCTTGTCCCAACAATATTGTTGATGCATCAAAAGCTGTGTGGAAAGCCTTAGGAGTATCGGAGGATAACCGGGGAGATTTGGATATTACTTGGTCTGAATGAGTGCATCTCCTCTTGTAATTATGTATTATGGTTGTATAACTTATTGTTCTTGTAAATGAAACACATGAATCTATACACATGACTATATTGAATATTATGTAGATAAACAACAAAGTAATTACGAGTTATGTGGATTGTGTAATAGTTAAGATTCTTCTTGCATAAATATATTGCAAACACACTAATAACAAGCCCATTAGATAGTGGAGTAGCCCAGAAAAGTTGGTGGTTTGTCGTTCAATACGTACTATAAATTATAAGTCTCTTGTTTTTCAAGAGGGTTTCATTTCAGATTTTAATTTTACAATTAGCTGGGACATAAAGATAGTAATAGTACTAGTTATAAAACTCAAGACTGAAAGAAGCAAAAGGAAGTTTCAAAAATCAATATAACATCGTATGAGTACCCAGTACCTTTGCAAAAAACAGTTTTTAGTTATTGATATGCTCAAACATTCTTCGAGGCCATAGCTTTGATTCTTCAATAGTAGGTAACCTCTTATTATTCACAAACATATCAAAAGTTTCCATCTCCTTCTGCCATATATGTAAAACTGTGATTCTCATTGAATGAATAATAAGTCTCAGTACAATATAAATAATGTTCAATGATCAAACGGGCTTGGCCCAATACAATAAATGCTAACACTAAATACTAGTCCACTAACAGCCCCCCGCAGTTGGAGCGGGAGGACGCAAAACGCTCAAACTGGTCCTGAACTCATCAAAGAGGGCATAAGGAAGACCCTTAGTGAAAATATCGGCATACTGATAGCGTGAAGGAACATGCAAAACACGAATATGTCCTGTGGCAACCTGATCTCGAACAAAGTGAATGTCAATATCGATATGCTTCGTGCGTTGATGTTGCACGGGATTGGAAGATAAATAGACCGCACTGACATTATCACAGTAAACAATAGTGGCAGAAGGGAGAATGAAGCTCTCGAAGAAGATTCCGCAACCAGGACGTCTCAGCCACTGCCACTGCATTGGTAACACCACGATACTCAGCCTCGGCACTAGAACGAGACAGAGTGTACTGCCGCTTAGATGACCAAGACAGTAAATTATTTCCAAGAAAAACACAATAACCTGAAGTAGAACGACGAGTAGTTGGGCAACCTGCCCAATCAGCATCCGAATATGCAACCAAAGAAGATGTCAAGGAAGAATACAACTGAAGACCATAATCCAAAGTGCCACGAACATAACGTAAAATCCTTTTAAGAGCAGCAAGATGAGGATCTCGAGGATCATGCATATAGAGACAAACCTGTTGAACCGCATATGACAAATCAGGTCTAGTGAAGGTAAGATACTGCAAAGCCCCAGCAAGGCTCCTGTAAAGAGTCGGATCAACAACCAGAGTGCCATCAGCCCCCAAATTTGACTCCGTATCAACGGGAGTCCTACACGAATGACAATTGCTCATACCAGCGCGCTCAAGAACCTCCTTTGTGTTGATATAAATAATGCATAAAAACGTTATTTATATTTTTCGATATCTCTATGTTTTGATGATCACAAAATGTAAAAACATTAAACGTAAAATTACTACATAAACAAGTATTTAGTTACAAATATCATTTTATCCAGCTAAATCACTTAAGGTATGAATAAACAAATGCCTAATACATTTTATGATCAAAGGGATGTTTATTTATATATTACGAAGTTTATTAAATTATATAAACATATTATATATTTTTGAAAAATATTTTTGGAAATAAAGGAAAAGGTTTAATTCTTAATAAATATATGAATTCAAATTTTTAACCAAAATCAGTTAGTTTTTCTCCAAATAAACTTTCCCCACAAAAGACAAAAGATCCAGGCCGTTTCAGGAGGGCGGCCCCCTTAATTATAAGGGGCGGCCCCCTTAATTTTAAGGGGGCCGGCCACCATTTAAGGGGGCCGACACGCTCCTGAGGCCAGAATCTTTTGCCTATAAATACAGGCTCAATCCTGCATTTTTTCCTCACCTTTTGCACGAATTTTTTTCAGTCCAAATCCTTTCCAAACATCATTCTAAATGCTTTGATCATAAGATTAAAAGTATTTGTTTCAAGTGATCCAATCCTTCCTCATCCAAAGTTCAAAAGAAGAATACTCCTTCAATATACACTCAAGAAGTATTGTAGATTAGTTTTGTAGATTGTGTAAATCATTTGTAAAGTTGTGTAGTTCTTGTGATAAGTAGAGCTAGGTGGGTAGAAGTTGTGTTGTGAAGATATAGTAGTGAAGTAGTAGTGTTGTGTAGAAGTTGTGACTAGTTGTGAAGTTGTGAGATTGGTTCTAGCTACTATTAGAACTCGACATTTTGCTTGGTGTCGCTAAACGGTGTAAGCAAAGGTGTGTAAGGTTTCTCCGCCACAAGGGAGTTTGTTGACATAGTGAAGAAAACTCTCGAGTAGGTGACTCGGGGAGTGGAGTAGGAACAAGGAAGGTGCCCTTGTAGCCGAACCACTATAAATCCTTGTGTTGTGGTTTGATCTTTCTAACTCTATCTTTTCATTACTTTTATACTTGTTTTATATTTGCTTAGTTAGTTAGTAACTTAATAATTGTTCATATAGTACAAGTATTGAATTCACATAAACTAGAATCGAAGATTTTTTAAGTAAACTTTTTATAAATTAAAAAGACGTAAAACTATTCAACCCCCTCCTTCTAGTTTTCCACAATTGGTATCAAGAGCCACTTCAAACAAGATTTTTAAAATATATTGTATTTTAAAACTTGAATCGATCTATGGAATCGGAAAAATATTTAGAAGGGCAATCTATGCAAAGACCACCACTATTTGAAAGTGATGGATTTCTCTATTGGAAAAATCGATTTGAAACTTATGTGTAATCAAAGGATCTAGATCTTTGGCATGTTATTACTAATGGTGATTTTCTTCCTATACAAAATAATCCCGAAACTAAAAGGGATGAACTTGTACCTTTTGAAAAACAAAACGATGATTTGAAAAAGAAACTTGCTAAAAATAATGAGGCTAAAATGGTGATTTACAATGCGTTACCACGCAAAGAATATGAAAGAATTTTTATGTGCAATACCGCAAAAGAAAATTAGAATTCTTTACTAATCACTCACCAAGGTAATAGTCAAGTCAAAGATAATAAAATAGATCTTCTTGTACAACAATATGAACAATTTACGATTCCAGAAGAGGAATCAGTAGATAATGCTTTTGCTAGATTTAACACAATCATCACAAGT
>LBNU01001082.1:96868-127539 GCA_014162995.1 Artemisia annua | reverse complement strand
TTGTAAAAGGTTAAGCCACCATGGCTCCCTTAAATACCCTCCCCTAGCTTCATTAGCACAAGTTAGTTTTTAGTATTAGTTTCTAGCTTATTTTCCTAGTTGTAGTGTAATGTTTTCTTAATGCAAGCTTTTAACTTTATGTCTTAATCTTCTCATTTTGCTTATTTCCTAGCTTATTTCAATCTTTCTTTTATTGCTTTTCATCTTATTCAAGCTTCTTTACTTCTATCTTGATCACAATAAGCTCATATAAGTCTTGCACCACCTTTGCATGAAAAGAAATTTTCGTGCCTAATGAATATGACTTGAGCTTATTTGGGTTTTGCTAGCTTGTAAAAGCTTATTTTACGTTTTACTTTAGCTTATTTAAGAGTTTACAAATCGTTGTTTTGGTTTTTCAAACTTTCTTTTGTGTTTAAACAAGCTTTTTAGTTACAAGCCCTAGAAATATGTTTAGCTTATTTTGAATTTGTTGAGCTTCTATAGCTTATTTTGAGTATTGGTTTTGCTTATTAATGAGTCTAAATAAGTTTCTAATAAGTTTCCATAAAGTTCTTACGTAAAAATATTTCATTTTCCTTTAAAACTCAAAATAGCGAGTATAGTTTAGGGTCTAGCGAGTATGAGACTTAGGGTTTAGAGAGTATGGTCTTTTCTTTTTGATCCTAGCGAGTTTCACATGTACCCAGCGAGTTTGCTGTTTTGGCTAGCGAGTATCGTAACTTGGCTAGCGAGTATGGTTTGAAACCCAGCGAGTATGGTTCTTTAAATCCAGCGAGTTTCATTTTGAGTCTAGCGAGTATGGTCCTAGGTAGCGAGTAGGGTTTTTGACTTAGCGAGTTTGGTGTCAATTTTTATCTAGCGAGTTTGGTCTTGGAGTGGTCCTAGCGAGTATGGTTCTAGGATAGCGAGTTTGGGATTTTGTTTAATCTAGCGAGTTTGTTTTATTTTACATAGCGAGTATCACATTTTTAGTAGCGAGTTTAGTTTGTTTTACATTTTTTATTTTAGCGAGTTTGAGTCCTTGTTCACTTTAGTTTTCGAGTCTTAGTCTTTTAGTGTCGTGTCTTATTTTATTTCTAAAGCCGAGCTAGGCTTATTTGCACTCCATCGTTTATCGAGTGGAGTTTACTTTTATTAATTTCTTACCGTTACTCTGTCGAATTTTCGTTTAAATCTTTTTAACTTAGTTTATTTTTATTTTCACTTCTTTTATTTTCTTTTAAACGTTTACTTTTCTTTTCTTTTATTTATTAAAGTTAAAAACCAAAAACATTTTACATTTCTTATTTCATTTTCATTTCTTTTCTTTACTTAATCTTACTTTCTTTCTTATTTCATTTTCTTTACGTTTTATTCCACTTATGTTTACTTTTATTGTTCAACTTATTTCTCATTATTTCGTTTTTATTTCATTTAAGTTTTAAACAACCTTTAGTAGTATAACTATAACCTAATCACATCTTTTAAACCCATTTACTTCACATAACTTACGACTCGAGTGACTAGATCCATTTCAACCCTCGTTGGGACTACGACCCGAGGTTCTTGCTTTCACTAGCTAAGTGACCCTCGATCAAAGACCGTGGGGGAAGATAGAATAGGTGTTGCTTGAGGTTGCTTGACTTCTTTGCGAAAACCCTCTTCTTTCACGAGTTTTTGCAAACAGGGGGAAGAAATGAGACGGTCAGTGGTTCAAACGTCTTACTTTGGTGTAATCATCTCAACTTTCACGGATTGTGAAGTGCTAAGTAGCCTACATATGTGAGAATATCCTGCTGATTTCTTGCATGTTACCCCCGAACGGAGCTTCCGCATTAAGTATAACCGTGATAATATAACTACTCAGATTTTCTTGGTGTGGTTTACTGTGTCATCTACAAATTCCGCTGCGTACACAAAACTTCAAAAGTTAGAAGACTTGTTTACTACATCAAAGTTTCGAATCTGCTGAAGACGGTTGTCAGTTTGGGGGGAAGCCGATTCAGAAACTTTGCCAAAAAGAAGTGTACGAAGAAGCCGCTAAAGACATGCAGCATGAATTGGGGGGAAGTTAATCCACTTCATGCATATTACATCATTTGTTTACAAGTGAAGAAAAAGTTCTCAAGCTGAGGTACAAGATGAAGACAAAGAGCGTCAACTGTAGATATCCTCAGCACTTGAAGAGCCGATGATAACCTTTCTTTATTTGTATTTGTACTTGTAGGAAATGTTGTAAGTAATCCCTTATGTCGCCCCATTGGGGGAAGATTGTTAGAACCTAAGTTTATGGTTCTAACACATAAATGGAACGACATTTACGGGATTACATTATCTATCTTGAAAGGCACAAACACATGGACTAGAAGCGTCATTATTGTAAAGTTATGTGTTTGTTAGCCTTTATATACCCCTCCATACTTCCATGGAGGGGTGAGACTTTGTGTATTTTCTTTCACTTTTCATTATTAATAAAACACACACTAGTTTCCCTTATCTCTCTACTTTCTCTCACTAACCATGGAGGTCATCTTCTTCCATGTTACCCGACCTCCCGAATTCACAAATCACAATAAACTTCGGTCCTATCATTTGACTTTCTTTCTATCAAATCAAGTTGGATCTCTTCCCTTGAAGCCGAACTTCCTCCCAGCCTTTTTCTCAAACCTCCTGACACGCACTGTGTGATAATATTAAGTTCAAGATACACTATATCCGCAAGAACACTTTATCCGCAGGAACACTTCCATCAGCAGGAACCACTATAACTATCCGCAGGAACCTGTCAGTAGCATTCTTTAGCAGTAACTTCTTGAATTCCCAACAATTATTTCTCAAATTCGACTCTGTTCTGTCCTTTGCACAACACGGTACCACGGTACCACTAATTTTAGTGGTGCCGTATGTACCTTTAGTGGTGCCGTCCACAGTTTCGACAGAACTTGTTGGTTTACTAAACTTTACTTGTTTTGTTTCACTTTTTGAAGCTTCATTAACACTTCGATCTGTATCTTCATGCTCAGTACATCCTATGTTGATTAGCTTATTGTCGGACGTTTTAGCTTCTTTTTCAAACTTAATGATTCTCAATGCATTTTTCCTAAGTTGTACATTCTCTACTCTAAGGTTGTGACATGATTCACAATCAACATCACAAACTTTTCCTTTATCAAGTCTTTTTACTTGATCTTTTAGTTCCAAAATTTCTTTTCCTAGTTTATGCAATGTTGCTTTTAATATTTTGTTTCTAGTTATGACTTTAGAGTTTACCTTACATAGTTTATTAAATTCATCATATAGCATGTTATCATTTATAGATGAATTATCATCACTATAGTAAGAAGAGTCGGAGTGTACCTCTTTTGAAGCTTGAGCCATAAGACATGTTTCGTCATTTGGCTTCTTCTCCTGATCTTCATCACTACCACTCCAAGACCCTCCTATTAAAGCTCATTGATTGTTGTTTCTTAGTGGCCTAGAGCAATCTCCAATGAGGTGATTTGGGTCCCCGCATCTAAAACACTTTCTATCATTCTTTCCTTTCTTATCATCTCGGTTCTTTGAAAGTGACTTCTTCTCATCACGAGGTTGTCTAACGAATCTACCCTTTCTTCTAAAATACTTTTTAAAGTTTCTAACCGCTAGTGCATACTCTTCATCTTCACTATCGGAACTCGAGCTTTCCTCATCACTAGACTCTTTCCTAGCTTTCAATGCTAACGATCTAACTTTCTCACTTTTGCCTTTGACTATGTCGGAGTCTTTATTATCATTTCATGAACTTTCAAATTTCCTATGAGTTCATCAAGTGACAACGTCGCTAAGTTCTTTGACTCTTCAATAGCGGTGACCTTTGCTCTCCATTTAGGATGTAGAGCCCTAAGAAACTTCCTAACATAGTTCTTGCAAGAATAACCTTCATCAAGAGCTTTAAGACTAGTAATAATAGTATTAAATCTAGCAAAAGCACTATCTATGGTTTCATCTTCCGGAATGAAAAATTGTTCATATTATTAAACAAGAAGACCAATCTTGTTCTCTTTGACTTGATTATTACCTTGATAGGTGACTAATAAAGTTTTCCAAATTTCTTTTGCCGTGTTTCACATAAAAATTCTTTCAAATTCCTTTTTCGGCAAGGCATTGTAAATTACCATTTTAGCCTCGTCGTTTTTGGCTAGTTTTCTTTTAAGATTATCACTTTGTTGATCATAAGGAATAATTTGACCCTTTTCAATAGGTTTAAAGTCACCCTCGGTAATAACATGCCAAAGATTAATGTCTATTGATTTCACATACGTTTTGAATCTTGTTTTCTAATAAATAAAACAATCGGTTTTAAAAAGTGGGGGTCTTTGCATAGATTGCCCTTCTTGATATTTGTCGAAGTCCATTGATCGATTCAAGTTTTAAAATACAGTTTACTTTAAAATCTTGCCTGACGTGGCTCTGATACCAATTGTGGGAAACTAGAAGGGGGGTTGAATAGGTTACCGACTCGTTTTCTTTAAATTACAAAAATTTATTTGTGAAAAACTTAGATTCAAAAGTGGATGAAATCAATCAACACCAATATGAACACAACACTATGCTAACACAATCAACCAATAAGTATGTAAAGAAAAGAGATAGAAAGATCAAACCGAGACAACGAGATTTATAGTGGTTTGGTCACGAAGCTCTTCTTCGCCCTACTCCACTCCCCAAGTACCACACTCGAGAGTTCTAAGCACTATGTCAACAAAGCTCCCTTCAGGCGGAGAAAACCGTACAACGTCGCTTACGTTATTTTTCGACACTAAGCTAGATGTCGAGTACTAATCTTAGCTAGTACCAATCTACCACGATCCACACGATCCTAACTTATCACATGATCTACATGATCCTCACACAATATACACGATCCTCACACTATATATACGATCCACACGATCCTCACACTATATATACGATCCTCTTGATCAACACACAATCACACAAGCTACTAGAGATCTCCAAGATCTCAACAAGATCACAATGATCAACACAATACAACAACAAAATACTATGACACTTGATGTATGTCAAGATACAATCAAGTTAACACCTAGTAATGCAAGTGCACTACACAGAGACTCTAACATTTTGTATCTTCTTGATACTTTGTGTTCTTCTCTTGACTAGTAGAGGAATGTAGCTGCTCTTTGGTTGGATGAAAGGATCACTCTATAAACAAAAGAAAACTAACTAATGATCAAAGGAATGTAAGTGTGTTAGGAGTATATAACTCAAAAAGTTTTGTGTGAAAAAGGATAGCCAAAATATGGGAAGAAAGTGGTATTTATAGAATCTGAAATTTTGACCGTTTGAGGGGGACGGCACCACTAATTATCACACGATACCACTAAATTTAGTGGTACCGTGGTACCGTACCAGACAAAGACGCTCCATTTTTTTTCTTTAGTGGTAAAATTTTATTTGAGGGAGTTTGGAGCTGGTTTGGGTAAAAAATAGCTGTTGGGGATTTTTGAAATGAATTTCCCAAATAAAACATTTATATATAATTCAAAAATAAAATATAATTTTTAAAGAAAGTTTTGTCAAGCTAAAAATGTGAAGTTCTAAAAACAAATTCACTTCTTTGATCATTGGTCAAGTTGTAAATTTGTTTGTTCATACCTATAGTGATTGACGTAGAAGTCGGATATATCGACTAAAAATTTGTTTACTTTAGTTTTGACGTAAGATGTTTTCACATTTTGTTATCATCAAAACATAGACATATCGAGAGATGAGAATAATGTTTTTGGACATTATTTGCATCAACTCTTGATAATTGTGCATGCATCACAATTATCACACACACACACAACTTTTTCCCAAATGGGTGTAACAACGTAGCCTAGGGAACTTGTATTCACTAACACTTAAACCTATGACTCTCACTCAACACCTAGTGTTGACTTTTTAAGCATGTATCCTAGGTATATCATTACTACGGAGTTATGGCAGAAGGAGGGACTGAACTTGAAGGACTTTCAAACCGGTTATCATGGCCCAAATTATAATTGTAAGTAAAAATAATATAATAAAATATATATAGTTTATAATATATTTATTAAATTATAATATAATTATATTAAATATTATAATTATATATATTAATAAAATTATTTATTAAATATTTTAAAACTAATAATTATATTTTATTATATATATTAATATATTATAAATAAATAATATATTATATAAATATATTCAAATATATATAATAATTATATATATTTATAAATAATTGTTAAATATATTATTTATAATAATATTATTTTAATTATTTATAATTATTTAGGTTCTTCTATATTTTAATATCCATATAAATTTAATTATTTTATAAAATTATTTAAATCTAATATATGTAGCTTTCTAGAACCATCTTAATAGATTAATCCCCCTAGTATAGCTTAAAACAGTTGCTTGTGTTACTTGCTTAGCTTATTTTGAAACTGTTAAGGCTCTTTATTATTTTCTCAGCTTATTTAAGTTTTTCAAAAATATTGTCTTTACAATTTTGCTTATTTTAATATGTTTTATAAATTCCAAAAGTAAAAAAATCAAAGAAACTAATTTTTTGCAAAAAAGTGAGGTCCAGGCGTCGAACATGAGACCTCACTTATTATATAGCCTCACAATAGACACCGCAAACCAACATGCCCTTGGGTCTTTAGAAATCCTTTGCAATATTTAATCTTTATACCTTTTTAGCTCTTTTTGCTTATTTCTCACTTTCAGCTTATTTCAGCTTATTCAAAATTGCTTTTTGCCCCATTTATTTTCTTAGCTCTAGTACACTATAAAGTATTTTCCTAAAAATTTCCAGATTCTTCTTTTTACTTTTAATATTTTTAATCATTTAAATAATTTCAATCTTAATTCATAAAGTTAAAATAAAAGTCAAAAAAATAAAATTCTATTTTTCAAAATTTTCTTTTATCAAATTGGACTTACAAAAATTATAATTTCATTTCTAGGTTTAATTTTTCATTGTTTTGTTTTTTAGGCCCGTTTAATTTACGTTATGTGCGCGTTTTTAAGTTTATTTACGTTTTTGCTAATTTGTGCTTTATATACTTGTTTTACTTGCTTATTAAATTGTTTTTAGTTTATGCTTTTTAATTTTTGTCTTAAAATCCATAATTCTCATTTTCTATTCAATTCACTTATTGAAAAACCGAATCACGAGTTCAATTCACACTTCACTTGGACTAAACGACCTGGGAAATATGTAACAACCCCATTTTCACGGTTCGCAGCGGATTTAGGGTTGGGGTATTACTTCATGGAATCACGATTACAGTAATAGAAAACGACTCGAAAAGAGACGTTTATAGAAATTTAGTTATCATTCATTTGATCATCAGAGTTTTTATAGTAAAAGATATACTTTTACTATTGATGAGGTCCCAAAGTCTAAGTGGTATGTTGTGTTTGAATGATGACCGGTTTGAAAGTCCTTCAAGTTCAGTGCCTCCTTCTGCCATAAATCCGTAGTAATGATATACCTAGGATACATGCTTAAAAAGTCAACACTAGGTGTTGAGTGAGAGTCATAGGTTTAAGTGTTAGTGAATACAAGTTCCATGGGCTACGTTGTTACACCCATCTGGGAAAATGTTGTGTGTGTGTGTGTGATAATTGTGATGCATGCACAATTATCAAGAGTGGGGTATGTTGCACTAAGCTCATGAACCACACGTTAACAATCTGGGTCATGGGGGCTGCAGACCCAACCATGAGGGATAGGAAGGATAACTTGCCAAAGTTAATCCTTCAGTGGGTTCAAATATAGTACTTATTGATACCATCCAGAAAGATGTAGTATCAACGGGAGTTGTCAAACTCCAATAGATCTATCAACTATATTCGAGTTCGCGTGGGTAAAATATCCCAAACGATTAGATTCATGAATTTTAGCTATGTAATGGTGGCAGATAGTTTACTCGTGCAACAACCAAAGAAAAAAGACTTGTATTCGGTTTAAAGTAAAGCAAGTAGCAAGTATCCCCCCCACAGGGTTTGAAAAGCATTTAGAGTGAAAAGTTTAAAAAGATGTGATGCTATGAAAACTCACCTGGGCTTAGGGAAATCTTATTGATGCAAAAAATGACTCGGAAACTAGACTGCCTTACTCACGTATCCTGATGTTGTTGTAGTTGTGGATGTATGTCAAGCTTTAGTTGTTTTGTTTATGTTTTCTTAAGTAATTATTTTTAGGGTTTTTAGGGTTTTAGATATAACACAACACCGTTCAGGCCATCACAATTCAGAAGTATGAGACTCCTCACAAGAAGCTCCCTACTATTATATTATGTTATCAACACAATACCGTTCGGGCATAATATATATATATTATATAAATATATTATTATTAATAATATATTATAATATTAATAATATATATTATAATTATTATAATAATATATACTAATATTATATATATTTAATATATATATTTATATATAATAATATATATATTATATAATATATATATTTATTATTATTAATTATAATATATATATAATTTATATAATAATATATAAAATAATATATTTATATTATATATTAATAATAATATATTAATATTATATAATAAAATAATATATATATTATAATATTATATAATATTATACTCCCTCCGTCCCAAAATAAGTGTCCAGTTTGACTTTTCAGAGTCAAACCGGTTCAACTTTGACCATATCTATTTTTGCGGGTGTTTCATAATACTTGATGAAAAATATATGAATGGATTGGATTTTAAGTGTATTTTTCATTGGTATAATTTTTCATCAAGTATTATATAACAGAAAAAAAAAATATTTAAGGTCAAAGTTGAACCAGTTTGACTCTGAAAAGTCAAACTGGACACTTATTTTGGGACGGAGGGAGTAATATAATATAATTTATAAAATAATTATTATATAAAATATATTAAAATATATATTATTAATATATATTATTATTATATTTATATATAATAATTATTATTATTAATATTAAATAATATATTATTAATATATTTATTATTATGATATATTATTATAATATATATTATTATTAATAATAATTATATATTATTATTTAATAATATATTATTATTTATAATTATAATATTATATTAATATTATTTATATAAATAATATTATTTATTATATTATTATAAAAATAATAATTTATATATTATTATAAATAATAATATATTTATTAATAAATAATATATTTATGATATTATTTTGTAATATTATAATAATAATATTTATTATTAAAATATAATTTTATACTATATATATTTAAATAATTATATATATATACATATATATATATATATATATATATATATATATATATATATATATATATATATATATATATATATTTATAAAATAAATTATATTATTTATTATTTATGTATTATAATATTATAA
The DNA here is from genome assembly GCA_014162995.1 of Artemisia annua. Classification (NCBI taxonomy): domain Eukaryota; kingdom Viridiplantae; phylum Streptophyta; class Magnoliopsida; order Asterales; family Asteraceae; genus Artemisia; species Artemisia annua. Next base: position 118,099 of record LBNU01001082.1, on the reverse strand, counting down.
AATATTAATTATTTTATAAAAATTAATAATATATTTATTATAGTAATAATAAATAATTATTATATATATATTTTATTATATATTATGATTATAATTATTTTATTTCAGAGAGTCTTCAGCAAAAAACAAAAATGTTTAGGCTTAAGATATCCCAAGGTGGTTTTCTTAGACCAACATGGGTGGGAGATGAAAATGATCCACGAACAAATGCATTTGTTGGAATATCTAAAGGTACGAGTAAAATATACGTTGTTATAACCATATACGTTTCTTTTTTATTTATAAAGTGCAGGTGCTTTTGCGGTTTATTGATCATCAGATTACATCGACCATGGAAATCCAATTTTCAAATGTGGAGATTGCAACGCACTGTTATGGCATTCGGAGAGTATGGTTGGAAGCACACATGTGGGTAATGGGTCGTATTCTCATTGTTGTGGAAGAGGGAAAGTCATGCTAACAAATGAAATTGTGAATCCACCACCGTTGTTACTAGATCTTATTAGTGGAAATAACCCAAAAAGCAATTCTTTCATTGATAATATCCGGCGTTACAATGCAATGTTCGCTTTCACCTCGATAGGTGCCAAGCAAGACAATACGGTAAATCAAGGATATGGGCCATATTGTTACAGAATACAAGGCGAAAATTACCATCAAATGGGTACTTTGTTACCAAAAAGAGGGAAACCACCAGTATTTGCCCAATTATATATTTACGATAAAGCGAGCGAGATACAAAATAGAATGAACTGTTTCAGGTACAAAAAACATACAAGTATTACATTAAATTGAATAACTAATGTCATTGTATAACATATAGCTTATTATTCTTTGTATTTACAGCAACGATGCTACGACAACATCAGGAACCAGTGTTTTAGACCACGAGTTAACTGTTGAGCTACGAGACATGCTTGATTCAATCAACCCATTGGTTGCTCAGTTTCGTATGGTGGGTGAACAATTTGTGTCTGCAAAGAACCGGAGCAAGTTCAAATTGCGTGTCATTGGTACAAGAGAACGCGATGGAAGAGAGTATAACCTACAAACAGCCGATGAAGTGGCGGCTTTAATTGTGGGGGATGTTGATGCAACAATTAACAAAAGAGATATTATTTTGCACTTGCAGGAAGGGGGCGTAAGAAGAATCAGTGAATTACATCCTTCCTATCTGGCTCTACAATATCCATTGTTGTTTCCATACGCTGAAGATGGATATAGAACGGATATATATCATAGAGGTATCACTGACCATACTTCAGCAAACCAAAAAACAAGGCTCATAATGAGGGAGTATTTCGCATATCAGTTTTAAGAAAGGCCAGGCGTTATTTCAATGTGTCTGAATGCGAGAAGGTTGACTCAACAGTTTATAGTTGACGCATACACTATGGTTGAATCCGAAAGAATGAAATTTATCAAAAAACAAAATAAAGACCTGCGAAGTGAGACTTACGCAAGATTAGCTCAACTGGCTGAAGATGGAGAATCCGGAGTCAAATTATGAGGCAAAAAAGTTATATTGCCATCATCCTTCACTGGAAGCCCATGGTATATGATGCAGAACTACTTAGATGCCATGACAATCTGAAAAGTATATAGATATCTAGACCTGTTTATTACGTTTACATACAATCCGAATTGGCCGGAGATTGCACGTTTTGTTAATGAGAGGGGCTTGAAATCAGAAGACAGACCGGATGCAATAACACGGGTTTTTAAACAAAAACTTGACAACCTCATGCGAGATTTCAAAGATGGACATTATTTTGGAAAGCTAGAAGCAGGTATTAAATTGATATATTTATTTTCACAAAGGTGTTCTTCGTTACTCCCAAATCCAATATGCTTACTAATTAATGGCATCTTATTAATAGAACGGTTTACACGGTCGAATTTCAGAAAAGAGGCCTCCCACACGCACACATTTTATTATTTCTCGAAAAAAGGCTAAATTAACCATGACAGCAGACATAGATCGGTTTATATCATCAGAGATACCAGATAAGAACGAGGATCCGGATCTCTATCAAATTTCACCGACCACATGATGCATGGTCCATGTGGGCCGCAGCGACCAAGTTGCCCTTGCACAGTCAAGAATAAATGCACGAAGAAGTTTCCAAAAGATTTCAACGAGAAGACATTTATTGATGACAGCGGGTACGCAATCTATAAAAGAAGGAATGATGGTTCTACTATAACAAAAAGCGGAACATAAATGCATAATGGATATGTTGTACCGTACAACCCCAGTTTGCTTCGACGTTATCAATCACATATCAACGTCGAATGGTGCAACCAGGCTGGGTCAATCAAATATCTTTTCAAGTACAAAAATAATGGGCCAGATAGAGTCACAGCTGCTCTTGAAGATGAAGACGTTGATGAAATTAAGGATTACTATGACTGTAGATATATTTCGGCATGCGAAGCAGCGTGGAGGATTTACGCTTTTGATATACACTACAGATTTCCGCCGGTTGAGAGGCTACCATTTCACGAGGAAGGGAAACAATCAGTTATATTCGAGGCGACAAAGAATTTAGATTTCACGTTAGAAAAGGCATCGATCAATGACACAAAGTTTATCCAGTGGATGGAAACAAACAAGATAGACGAGAACGCAAGAAAACTATTATACCATGAATTTCCTGAACACTATGTATCGAAACAAGAAGAGAGGATATGGGTGCAAAGACAAAAAGATAAATCCATTGGCCGTGTACATCACATTCCTCCAGCGTACGGTGAATTATTCTATTTGAGAGTCTTACTAAACAAAGTTAGGGGTGCAACAGATTGGAAGGACTCTAAAAAGTTTGAGGGTATTACATATCCTACATATAAAGACGCTTGTCAAGCTCGAGGGTTGCTGGAGGATGACAAAGAGTACGTTGATGGATTGTTGGAAGCCAGTACGTGGGGGTCAGGACACTATTTACGTTCATTTTATGTCATGCTAATTATGACAGATAGCATGTCTCGTCCGGAAATGGTGTATGAAAAAACCTGGCATGTAATGGCGGATGATGTGGAGCGCATAGAGCGAGTTAAAAGGAACAATCCAGGTATTTAATAATACAAATAATAACATGTATTCATGATAAAACTAAAACAAAACTATAATCACACAAGTGTTTCCTTTTATAATAATTAAAACATTTAACAACAAGGATATTTTAAGAGTGCAGCTCAAATGCCTGAAATTATAACCAAGTACTAACCGTGATATCTCACTTGCAGACTTGGTACTATCGGATATCCAGAAGAAGAACATATGCCTGACATACATCAAACACATGCTCCTTTGCAACAACAAAACCTTAAGACATATACCAAACATGATACTAACAAATGAGATTTTCACAATGTCAAATTACAATATGTTGATATCGTCCGAGAAGGAGTACAACATTCATGAATTACATGAAACGCATATAAACATGTACAAGACATTGACAAACGAGCAAAAAGGTGTATACCATACATTGATCAAGGCCGTTAATGCACAGCAAGGGGGCATGTTTTTTGTATACGGGTACGGGGGGACTAGAAAAACGTATCTTTACAAGACATTATCTGCTGCAATAAGGTCACAAGAAGGGATAGTCTTAAACGTCGCATCTTGCGGAATTGCAGCTCTCTTGCTTGAAGGTGTAGAACAGCCCATTATCGGTTTGCTATTCCTATCAATATAGTGGATGATTCTATGTGCAATATACCTGCAGATAGTGAACTTGTAGACTTGATAAGGATATCTAACCTAATCATATGGGATGAGGCTCCGATGACACACAGGCATTGTTACGAGGCATTTGGTAGGACGTTAAAAGACATATGTAGAACGGATGAAAAAAACCTTCCAGTGGAATATTCGGAGGGAAAGCAGTGTTGTTTGGAGGAGACTTCCGGCAAATATTACTGGTGGTTACAAATGGAAACAGGCACGATGTCGTGCACGCAGCAGTCAATTATTCATATTTGTGGCAACATTGCACCGTTCTCGAATTGACGGTTAACATGCGCTTACAAGCGGGGAAAAATAACACCGAGAGAAAAGAAATACAAGACTTTGCTGACTGGATCTTATCAATTAGAAATGGTACAATTGGGGAAGAGGGTGATGATGAAAACATTGTCAGATTCCCGGATGATATGTTGATACCCGACTCAGACGATCGTGTTGCTACAATAATTCAACAAACCTACCCGAACTTAAAAGATAACCTATACACAAAAGGATATTTCCAGGAAAAAGCAATTCTCGCTCCAACCCACGCACTGGTGGATTTAATTAATGATCGCATTCTTCAATTAATTCCGGTCTTCCGGGCGAGGAACATACATACGAGAGCTCAGACTCGGTTGGTATTGCTGATCAGGACACCAACTTCAATGAGGCTCTATAAACAACAGATTTCCTAAATAGCATTCGAATTGCTGGGATTCCTCGTCATTCTTTGACATTGAAAGTGGGGACACCAGTCATGTACATGAGAAACATCGACCAGACGGCTGGATTATGTAATGAAACGAGGCTTCAGGTATTACGATTGGGAATAAATGCAGTTGAAGCCATGATTATATCCGGAGGTTGTGTTGGTACAATTTGCGCAATACCACGTATGATACTTAGCCCATCAGATACGACAATGCCCTTTAAATTTAACCGCGGGCAGTTCCCACTCACTTTGTGTTTTGCAATGACTATTAACAAAAGTCAAGGCCAGACGCTAACACAGGTCGGATTGTTTCTTCAACGACCAGTGTTCTCACATGGCCAACTTTATGTAGCAATANGGTTGTGTTGGTACAATTTGCGCAATACCACGTATGATACTTAGCCCATCAGATACGACAATGCCCTTTAAATTTAACCGCAGGCAGTTCCCACTCGCTTTGTGTTTTGCAATGACTATTAACAAAAGTCAAGGCCAGACGCTAACACAGGTCGGATTGTTTCTTCAACGACCAGTGTTCTCACATGGCCAACTTTATGTAGCAATATCTAGAGTCAAGACCAAACAAGGATTGAAAGTGCTGTGCTGTGATGATGAAGGAAAGTACACCAACTCGACTACAAATGTTGTATATAAAGAAGCTTTGTTTAGGATTTGAATGAGGGTCATTTTCCCATATGTCAATTTCGATCACTTTAATGTTGTTTTCATGTGGAAAATATGTTAAGTGCTTCATGTTGTCATAATCCTTAAATACCCCGAGATCATTTAAATTTAACATACAAAAAAAATACGCATGCCTTAAGTTACTTAATAATGAAAAAATCCACATACGATACGAAAAACGATACGCAAACCTTAAGTTACTTCACATCATAGCATCGTTCAAAACATGATAAGTTCGGAATATCAGCATACTAGAAGAGTTTTTAGTTTAATACTTAATATGGAAATATGAACGACTGAAAATCAAAAACAAACTAACATTTGTCAACCAAGTTATTAACAGCCTGTACAAAAAGAGCGTTAAACCATTACTTAAACATTAGAGTGTACTTCTAAGTTAAACTTACATAAACATGATTAAACTTACATAACTACTTAAGCATTAGAGTGTAATTCTAAGTTAAACTTACATAAACATGATTAATCACAGAGCTTGACAATCATTAACGTTTGTTCAGACAAAACACAAAAGAAAACATGGAGGTAAATTGTTTAAGACATATCCAGGAAAGATCAACAAGCTCTAATACTTAGCAGGTTAGCAAATTTGGAATATTGGGTAATGAGGATTCTAACCGTCTAGCACATCCAAGTCTTTCCCGTTGGACATATATCTGAACCTTATGACCTTGGTGTATGGGAAATGCCCTGCCTTAGCTACTTGCCTCCACGGCCCATGCATATTAACATGATTGGTCCTGGTTGGATTCTCCCTATGAGGCTCCATACAGATTTCCATTTCCTCTCTGTAATGCCCGAGAATGATAAGTGCCTTATTGAACATGTGCATCGGATGTTTGTCGAGGAAAAAAGCGGGTATGGCCTACAATAATTGAAAGTGTAATCACTATTAAGCAAATTTTTTTCAATCAATAATTATGTATACAAAAAACTATGAATTCTTACCAATCTGTTGTAACACTGGATCTGAGCATAGCTTTTATAGAAAACTCTGTTGTTTTCTCCAATATGATCCCTGTGAGATGGCCAGTAACAGATATGCTTCATTCTATCGTCCTCTACAAATCACAAGTAATTATTTTATGTGTTAACATTCTTGCATCAAAATACATACCTAATAAGCTTTAATAAGATTTGGAATTGACTACAAGCACACTACCAGACAATCATAATAAAAATACTATAACACTTACTCTCTTCATGCCACTCCAATGGTAGTTGCACCATGTTCAAAGTAGCTGTCCCTTTGAACACGAAATCCGTTATCATGCTTCCGTCATCTTCAAATGCATCGACCCACAACCTGTGTCCCCTGTTCTTTGTAAATACAACTGTCGTACCAGGCTCCAAACCAATATCGTCCACTAGAGTATTCCAGGCATCACCCAAAAATTGATATTTGTAAGCGCCCACATCCCCTAAAACGGCAACACGCCTCACATGACAAGGATAGACCTCTCTGTCTGCTTCAGTGGTGACCTCGTGAAGCTCTTCAAATTCCGATAATAATTCGGCAGGTACATGCCGTTATAACAATTTATAAACTCAAAATTATAAAAGATTTTATTGCAAAACTATCAGTAACAGGATTTGTCTACTTTATGAATAGCACAATTAAAGTAGTTCACACTTGAATACCTGAGGCAAGCGAGGGTCGGGCAAAACAACCGTTTTGAACCTTGAAAAAGTAGATCTATTTCCTTCGTAGCCTCCGACTTCATGGCCGTATGCCAGGTACCCGGTCACATAGAAACAATCTTCGCCTTCATCTACGAAGTGCAACAATTCTACATCTTCATTCAAGATTCGATTGCAAAATGCTGTCCATTTTGGCCCGGTTAAATACCACAAGCCGCATCGAGGCCTGACTAACTCCACTTTGAAACGATAACCATCTGCGGATATGATGTATATCTCAGAATTACCGTTGTACGCTTCATCATTGTACACATCCGGTAAAACATACATAAAAGTGTGCAAATATAATTCAATTGTTGTATACAACACCACTAGACATGACAAAAATGCGATTTTAATATCAATATTTCAGCTACCTGAAATTCACCAAAGTGTTCTGGATCTTGCTCAGTAGTAAATTCGATATGCATCTTTGACTGCACACATTAAAAATATATTTAACTACTTGATACCAAGAACAACATTCACTTAATTCCTAATCAGCTTTTTAACCTTTTACCCTGAGCACTTTACATTGAATACACAAAAACATCGCGAGCCCTTTTTATTGATTATCTCATTTTGACGCAAAAAATAGGGACGTATTCAAGCCTATAAATTGGTATACACATTCTCTACAAGTATATAAATTTCAACAAGAGATTCATATCAAGTACAAAACATTACAAATAACCGGTTAAAATAACTTAAATATATGTTTTTGGGTTAACCCGGCCTATTCCACAGAATCGTAACAACTTAAAATGAAAATACATAGGCAAACACAATACAACAATAACACCATTGTTTGCCATCTATAATCAGCTATTAAAATCAAAACCATTAAGCCATGACTCTGCACTTTGAATGCTAACACAAACAAGAACCTGCACAACCTTTTAACAACACAACTATACTCTTAAGCCCTAACTCTGCACTTTAGGATGCTAACACAAACAGGAACATGCATTTGATCAAAGCATTAAGCCCTAACTATTCACTTTATCCAACTAACACAGACAACAACCAACCTTTGATCAACTAATCTAATGTCATTTGTGGCCTTTTCCTCATCATCGAGAAATTCTGACAAGCTTATAGATACAATATTAAAAAAGCTTTAAACAACACAAACCACAAGCTTTAAACAATGGGATCCTACTCTTATTATAACCAATAATCATAGCCTAATTAAACGCAAATAAAATCAAAGAATATCAAAAAACCATAGTAATAAACCAGATACAAACATAAACTTCCTGAAAACGGTACATGCAACATAATCTGAAACTTGAGAACAACAATACATGCAATCTTTTATCGGATTATAAACAATAACACTAAGGTTTTGCTCGGTAACATCATAAAACTGCAGATCCACCAAGAACAACATGAAAAAGGATCAAGAATTTTAAAAGGAACATTCTTCTTATGTCACCTCTTTAACAAGCTGATATTACTTCGATTGGAAGGATAGACAAAAATCATAGATTTTTAGTGCAACTGTGAAAGGATTTGATGAAGAAAAATAATGTCAATAAATGAGACCACACATATATCCAGTGAATGTAATGATTACCGTTTTTTTTTTTTTCCTTTTTGGCTTCTGTCAGTAAGGGAAATCGTTTAGATTTTGTAGGGCCAAATAAACATAACAAAAGGAATTTTATTAAGTAAGATTTTGTAGCACCAGCATCAAAGTATTATTTACATCTTTATAAACATGATAGATTATTTACTTGTGACATGCTATGTTGTTTATTTGTCGTAAAATGATTAACTAAAGTTGCTAACATTAAGCAATAAGTATCAAAATAATTCCAGAGTACGTAAGTTAATATTCTTACAACATACCAACATCGACACTAATATTCACACCACGACTACCTTAATAAAGTTAATAAGTAATAGGTAACAATAAAATGTATACAAATAAAAAAAAATTTAAAAATTTCAAATGTTTCCGACTATGTAAATCCTAAATCCTATTATATTCAAACAACATAAACAAAAAACGTGCCCGACGTATATGTATATATATGTATGTATATATATGTATGTATGTGTATATGTGTGTGTGTGTGTGTGTGTATATATATATATATATATATATATATATATATATATATATATATATATATATATATATATATATATATATATATATATATATATATATATATATATATATATATATATATATATATATATNATATACTACACACATGTTTTGCGTTTTGAATCATAAACGTTGTAGCTTTTATACAAAGGTGAATCTTTAAAAAACTGGTATCTTATTTTGAATCATTTCTCACTCCGTGAATCATGCATCATTATTCGAGTATATGAATCATAATCGAATTAGTGAATAAAAAAAAATGTTAATGTTTTGTTTCGAATAATATTAGATTTGTGAATCAAAAGCGAGTTATTGTTGGTATGAGTCGCTCGCTCCTCTACTGAAAAGAAAAAGGATGTACTAATATATAATTGTGAATCACTAATAAACTATCTATAATAATTTAAAAGGGTTACTTTATTGTATATATAATTAGATAAATAAATAATAAAAACTAGGAGTAATGTTAACTATATAAAATATTCTTAAGAGATGCTTTGCGAACAGAAAGATAAATATGGTTTCACATGTCCACATGACTACATAAGACACGAATGATCTTAGTATAGTATCCGATGAACACAAAGAAACAATCGAGTAAAAAAATGAGTAAGTTGGTCAAATTATAATTTATCTTTGTAGGAGGAAAAAAAATGTATGTATTAAAGTTGGTTTAATGAAAGGTAACATAAAATTGTGAATGTCTATCATGCCCTTGTATTAATTTAGTGAGATGAATGATCAAAATTGCTTCTCAATCTTCTCAATCTAAAACTCTTCTCAATCGATCCGGATTCTACATACATACATACATATACATATACATATACATATACATATACATATACATATACATATACATATACATATACATATACATATAATATATATATATATATATATATATATATATATATATATATATATATATATATATATATATATATATATATATATATATATATACTAGATGTCGAAGCCCGCCCGATGGGCGGGCATGACTTATAATGATAATTTTGATGTGTCAGTTAATGAAAAATTATTTTTAAAGACGTTGATTTCATTTAATTTTGTTATAGAATTAGTTTACGTTTAAAAAATTTTAATGAAAGGTAATTATCATTTTGAAAAAATAAGTTAATGAATAATAAGACATAAACGCAAAAAAATGTTTTATTGAACGCATTAAGAATGAAAAGAAATAAACGGTTATCGAATATGAGAGAAAAAAGTTTCAAAGTTGTATGCAAGAATAAAGTATCAAAGTATAGCCCGTTCGATGAGCGAGCAAGCCTTATAAATATCGCTAAAAAACTTAAGTTAACAAAAAATAAGCTATATGTATAATTATCAACACTTGAATGAGTCTTTCCAGGATATGCATATCCAGCTAAGTTATCTGAACGCCATTCCTTATGGTACTTGTTGTGTTTGCATCCCTTTGTTAAATTACAACTAAAAATTGTTAGCTTAATTACTCTTATTCGTATTATGTTGTTCTATTCATACATGCTTAATTGGGCAAACTTTTTGGTTTCGATATCCAATATTTAGAATTAGAGGATGATGATTTGACTTTTTCTAAAGTAACAAACTCACTCCAAGTGCCAATATGATAATATGTACTTATTATTCGTAGCTTGGCCACGTATAATATATAAGAAAAAATAGAATGTAAAACTCCATTACAATAGAATCAACACCTTTCTGAACTCAATATGAGGACAATCTTTGTATTCAAGTTACACGAATTAAATTAATATGGAATCGATGTATATATTGTTATAATTTTTATGTTACTAATGCCAAATAATGTCCTAAATAGACTTTTGCAGCAAAAATAACATATTTGCAACATTTGACAATTTAACGGCGTGTGTTCCTTCTTTTTAAAATTGGTTTCTTTTCCTGCAAGTCAAACAACCTATGAGGCGTACTAAAAAGGTTAAATTTTCCTAATGTATTTTGGTGTACACGCTGGAACTCCTACCTCTGCCAACCGAGGCACGAAATCAGACTATGCTAATGCACCACCGACACACAAAATTACGCTATGCTAATGCACCAATCTCAAAAATCCCTTAAGCATCTCTACCTGGTGGTAGTAATAATAGTCCAAGGTAAGTTAAAATACATTGTGATGCTTTAGATGCTCAGTATTACTCAAGAACATTATATACTTAAACATCGTTTATCATGAGAACATAGTTATAGGTTTATAGCATTGGAATTCTGCTCCAGCAAACTTTAATAATCTAGCCAACAAAAGTTGTTCCAACCTTCGAATCAAGCATAAGACTAACACCAAAATACCCATGTCTCACTACCTTTGAATCAAGCGCAACTGAAAATGAAAACATGTTTGTAGGGTGCATCAAAACAATAACAAATGTACAAAATACACATATAAGTGAAGTTACGTCTCCTTGTCAATAAAAGGAATTGAGGTACAACATAGTAATTAAGTGGAGAGAATATCTGATCATAATATTTAAGAAAAATAGAGAGATTTAGTTGATTACCTCTCGCAAAAAACAATCAACCCCAACATTTGAACCATTTTGCATTGAGCAGTAGGCGCATGATTGACTCCTTTAGATAGCGGAGGTTATAATTTGAACACCAGCCCCTCACCCCTATTTCTCAATTTGTACTTTGCTAATATTCCTGTAATTTTATGTTTCTATATTAGTGTTGCCATGGTTGGAAGATATATTGGTCATCTATCTGTACGTACTGAAGGTAATAACTTCTATAAACTTTGCTTCAATAATATAAAAATCTTAAAAAGGTTTTGATTTGCAAGGTCATGAGTGTTATCATGTGTGGCAACTGTAAACGAAGTATTTCATTAACAAATATCTTGTAATTTTTTTTAAAAAAAATCCCTTTAACCTTTTCAGTGTGCTTATATGATATTTACACTTGTGTTAGTTTGGCTTATTTTGAGTTGTTTAGTAACTACAATTAGACCGCCATGTGTAAGCCTAAATTCAACAAAGTTTACATCACATGGGTCAATCTGTATTCTTTTTAATCCCGACCAACTAAAATATATCAATCGCCTTTGAAAATTCCGCAAGCCTAGCTAGTAAGTCATTGGGTACCTTAGAAAGTATTTTAACTTAGACTCTAAAAAGTATACGAATCAATAATTATCATACCTCCGACTCCAGGAATTACAATATGATATGAGGTTGATCCATTGACGGTAATCAGCCAAAGCTACACCCTTTCCAAATCAGCTGAGATACACTAAAACCCACATCAAACATTGACTATTTTTCATATGGGCACTAACAAAATCACCAAACAATTCTTACAATATTAACGAAAAGCCAGAAAAAGCATACCAATAATTCACTAATCGAGTTCTTGAACCCATCTGCTATCTCTTGTGCCCAGTTATATAAACGATGCAAATAAAAAAGAAACCTAGTTAACAAAAGTTTCAAATAAAATTTAAAAAAATTAAGTTAATTAGCTCACCATGAATCTTCAAATCAACGTACTTGAGTCCGGAAATATCTAATTAGGCTTATACTAATCGAATGTTTACAACAACAAACTTTCAATTCTGCCGAAAACTAATTCGGCTATCGAGAGGGATGCTACATTACAACAACTCACAACATAGTGATCAACAAAATATCCACGTCCTAGAAACAGCAGAAGAGTACAAACACTAAATCTACTCATTAATCAACTCACAATTCACTTCAATTCAATTTAAATAAACTATCATTACCAAAACAAATATCTCAGCATAAAATACAACACAAACTCTTACCGTAGGGGAGGGCATCACACCTTTTGGAAAACATAAGCTTGTTTGGGTCCCCATTTTTTCGACATATCTGGGTTACAAAAATTAAAAATTAAAAAAAAAAGAAAAAAAACATATTCATATCAACAGAATGATGATAAAACTAATAAAAAAATGAAGAAAATATTATCATAGGGCATTAAAAGTACCTCACATGAACGACATGAAGGGCAGGTCCAAGAACTCTACTGAAACAGATTTGAAAAGAAAACCCTGTCAGGTTACTAATTTTTAAGATTAAAATAAATAAATAAAAAGACTAAGGCATTATGGAACATTTTAGCAACCACAAGGCATACATCTATTCTGTGCCCGAGACTTAACTCAACTACTGTGATATTTCTTGCTACAACTTTTGCATGATAACATCTTCCTGGCTCTCCCACTTCCTTCATTTTTGAGCAGAAAAGCACAGGCGACACATAACTTTAGCATTAGAAAGTCCTTGCTCATCTCCAACCCGAACCACCAATTCTACCACGTTCAACTCATAACAAACAACTTATAAAAACAAAGTACCTGCCCTATTCCTATTCGTTGGAACTGAATTCTGCCCTCTAAGGTCAATATTCTCACATGGAGAATCGCTAATATGAGGCTCCCAACTCGAGCCAATCTCGACTACAGGGGCATTGATTTAGATAGTATGCGATGCCCTATATGTGATGCTGCAATTGAGACTGAAAATCACCTTTTCACCGATTGTGATTTATCCAAATCCACTTGGAATCGTGTCCTAGAATGGTGGGGAATTCAAAACATAAACATCACAAACATCAATGACGTAATAAGCCTTGCATATGGGGCTCACTTGCCTGCCACTACTGTTAAGGTCTTCGACTAAGTAGTCCAAACCACCTTGTGGGTACTGTGGCGGTTCAGAAACGAAGCAACTTTTGCCATCAAGCGTCCCAACAAAGATTTAATCATCAGCGATATCAAGTCCTTATCTTTTAATTGGTTTTCTAGTAGGAAAAAAAAGTCTTCATTAAATTGAATAGAGTGGTCTTGTAACCCTTGTAATGCTCTTTCCATAACTTTGTATCCTTCCTCCTAGTATCTTGCTAGAGGTTTTCCTATTTATATTCATTTGCCGTTCAAAAAAAAAAAAAAAAAAAAAAAAAAAAAAGAGTAATAGTGCAGAACACTTGCAACTGAAAAAGTACTAAGATTAACCAGAGAAATTACACCAAAAATAACTCAACACTAGTGGCTATCATGATCAGTTCACAAAAGCTATTCAGAGTCTTGCGTTCAGAAGGTGGGAATTTAAAGTTTAATCTTCTTCTTCTTTTTTGACGATGCTCAACATTGATGTCTACGATGGGTGATGCACGTGGAGAGTCCAAGAGAATGTTACATATCTTTTGCCCTTCATCCTTAGTAACTGCATTGTTGAGTATTATCCACACCTTCTTCAGTACAGGTGACTTGGTCAATATAAATTTCAAAATCCAACTCATTCATAAAGTTGATGAAGTTTTGAATCTTCAATTCCTTCAAATTCTTCAATGACGTGTCTGAATAATCATCTTTCAATGTAACTAAGGTTAGCGAATCTAGCGCATCTTCATCTGATTCAGGATCCTCACTCATCTATAGGAAGTGTTTCTGTTAGTGTATTTTGGAATGAAACGAAACAAAAAATAATACATTATAGATATTTGCTACTTACCTCTATATTAATTTTCTCCAAGCCTGGGGAGCTTTTCACTTGAAGAAATATTAAATCTAACTGATATGTGTTAAGGAACATCGACACATCTAAACAAAAGTATTTGAGGTGCACTAATGCATTGGGAAGCTCTGGTTGTACTATGTCGTGACCAAAAGACTTGAAACATAGACAAAGCAAAACATTAACAGCTAAAGATTTTACCAAGTTCAATCAATTATATACCATGTGGATAATATTACCTCACAGATTTCAGGATTGACAGACAGATGTTCAATCACGGGTATACTCTTGAGTAGATCAATGTAGGTGGAATCATCCCTCTCATCGGCATGATCATCCATAAATATCTGCAGCAGCTTCCAATTTTAAGATAAGTTAGAAGCAAATGAGAATGGATATTCTAGTTGAAACTTACCAGGGTCAAGCGTTTAAGTAAAGGACAACTCGATAAAAAAGATAGAAGTGTTGATTTATAGAATCTTGTATGGATCAATAATAAACGTGTAAGGCTACGGAATCCACGGATCAATGGCAGCTTGAATAAAAAATTACATTTTTTGAGATATAGGTCTGTTAACTGATGGAAAGTGAAGATAGATAATGGTACACTATATTGATCCATCACATCCCAAAATTCAGAAAGCTTTAATTTTTTGACAGTATTTTTCCTCGATAAATGGAGTATTATCTGGTCAATTGCAACACAGGTTTTATCTGCACCTTCCATGTTAAGGGTGAACTCAAGTATCAGACCATCGTGCAGTAGCAGCACTTGGTGTATGGCACAGAAAAATCCACACATCTCATTTTCATTGAGCCAATAAGGTGCATCAAACACAAGGTTAGGAATTTTGACCCAGCTATATCTCCATTGTTTTGAGAGGATGCT
Organism: Artemisia annua; assembly: GCA_014162995.1. Classification (NCBI taxonomy): domain Eukaryota; kingdom Viridiplantae; phylum Streptophyta; class Magnoliopsida; order Asterales; family Asteraceae; genus Artemisia; species Artemisia annua. The sequence goes on along the minus strand of LBNU01001082.1, from coordinate 102,757 downwards.
CGTCCTCACTGCATCCTTGATCGGTACAAGACATAAGATGGTTTCTATTATGGTTGGGGGAAGGTTGCTGATTCTATCCGAAGACAAATGTTTAGCTTTAGACAAACGTTTAGTTTTAGCTTCCATCTCAAGGTAGTCTTGCTGGAACAATACTCAACAAATGCTGCAAAAATTTCAAGTTAAACTTTGTGTGTTACAACACAAAATAAGCCTTATAATACAACAGATAAGGTGTTAAATGCAGTAAATATAATATCCTGTTATTCAAAGAAAAAGATACTTTTGAGAATTTGAGCAAATATTACCCGTCTTAATTATACCATTTCTTTATATTCATTCAACTTTACTTTCAGCACATGCTTGGATTGATGAGCATTATAAAACTGATAAATCTCATTGTGGTTATCCCCTTATTCCTCCCCATGGTCAAGGGTAAAGTAAGGGTACAGTTTATTTGAGTTGGTCATCAACCCCTTAGCCTGGTTATCAATCAGTTTTTAGTGTTTGAAAAATCAACTTGCGCTTACGATTGAGTTGCCTATTAAAGGTGAAATAACCAGCTTCATACCCGTCACAAGAAAACTGTTAAACAGATGATCACTAGTATAACCTTGATTTACCCTTGTTTTAATTATTAATTCATTAAGTAACTGGAATTCCCAAAACAGCCAACGATAATAAAGAATCATTAGAGCTTTAAAAAGTACATTAAAACACCATATCATCCTAACACATTTATAGGGGTGTTTGGGATTGCTTATTTAACTAGTTATCTACTTATTCTAAGGCAAATAGGCAGTATCAAGTGTTTGGATAGTACTGCTCATTGCTTAAAAACAATAAGCATTTTCTACATAATCAAATTTAAAATAACTTTTGTTCTCATTTCCACAAATAAAATGCACTTCCTCACTTTCGAAAAAGTCTCATATTTTTTGCAATCATTTTTGAGTCATTCTTGTTAGAATTTTATAATCATAACTATCATATATTAATACTAATATCAAGTAGCACATATTGCGGAAGCTATGGATCTAGTATAACATATAAAGGTTAACTAAAACATAAATAAAGAACGTACCGTATGCAATCTTGAATTCTTGGATGAACCCTAATTAGGGTTTATAAGGATCAATGATTAACCCCTTACCGTTTTGTTAATCGATCCAAGATACAATCAATAGTGTGATTGTACCACGTTCTTGTACACACGTACTATTAACGAATTAAAGTTAATGCTAGTTAAATTATACATAAAACAATATTTTTTTAAAAAACAAACCAGTTGATCGAATAAAACAAATCACCAAACCACTTTGTGATATTGTTGTTGTTGATGTCGATCATATCACAGAAAAGTAAATCTATATGTTGTCACTGTCAATCATAAGATCAAAAGAAAAACAAATAAATTAATAATTTATACATGCACATGATATACACATGCATCTATATCTGTGATCATGTCGAACTATATAAAGAACGTTTTTGATTTAAGGTGTACAAGATCCCTCAAAAATAAACTCTCCTTGCTAGTTAAATTATACACAAAACAATATTTTTTTAAAAAACAAACCAGTTGATCGAATAAAACAAATCACCAAACCACTTTGTGATATTGTTGTTGTTGATGTCGATCATATCACAGAAAAGTAAATCTATATGTTGTCACTGTCAATCATAAGATCAAAAGAAAAACAAATAAATTAATAATTTATACATGCACATGCATGATATACACATGCATCTATATCTGTGATCATGTCGAACTATATAAAGAACGTTTTTGATTTAAGGTGTACAAGATCCCTCAAAAATAAACTCTCCTTGCTTTTATAGGATAACAAAACTTAGAGAACAAGTTAGGGCTTGGGTTCTAGATCCTTCTTGTTCTCTATTTTTTATCCTTGGTCCTTATCTTTGTACGTTAGTCAATTTTCGTCAATTACTAACGTTCTTTATTTGTTTTGTGTAATTAATAATTAAATATAACTTTTTATATTAAATTATTAAACTTTAATTCTCATACGTAAAGTGTGCAATCCCGTGGTCTCGAGTTCGATTCTAGTCATACGACTATTAATATTTATCCATAAACTCCAACAGCTCCCACTTGGATATCTATTAATAGTGTAATGACATTGGTTAGCGTCTAGCAACACGCCAATGCCCCTAGACCAACTCAAGCTAGGTTTCCTGGAAGAACCTTTAATGATTCATCATTATTATTAACAATCCTTTTGTTTCTAATACCGCGTTAATAAAGATATGGATCTCAGTCATTCTTTAATTAACAATTCTGTTTCTCGTTGTTTATGATTGAGCAAGATTACCAAAACATCTGAACGTATTCCAGATAGATTTTGGGCGTGCGCACGCAAACATCTTGTCAACCCTACGAGGGGCCCAGCAGTATTAAACTTCTAAACAAATTTGAAGGAAAAAATTCTTTCTTTACTACAAGACTAATCCATGGACTTTGCAACACTTCCGAAAACAACCCTTATAACTACCAGTTACGGATAGCGGTAGATTGCTTCACAGAAATGCACCACATCCATGACACTTATCTAGTATCTCAAGTCTGAGGATAACTAAATTCATGATTTACTTACTTACAAGATCCATAAAGTAAAATCATGTAGTTGGGATAAGTCCTATATTCAATTCATTGAATATCATGTGAAATTGGTATGACAACGCATTAATATACTTTCAAGTATATTCTAACCAATACTCAGATTTGTCTTAGTTTAATGATATGCCCATATCATTAATTGACAACGGACAATTTAGAATAGCATAAGTTATTCACGGATTTAAACATGCAAATATAGGACACAACTTATTATTAATGAAATCAAACATACTAAGTACTTTAATTCATTATAATTAATAAATTGCTTAATATCCTTTATCCAAATACTAAATAGATCAATGCATGATAATTCTAGTTAATGAATTATGCCTCAAGTCATGTCAATCATACTTGTTGACAAGGCATAAATCAACTAACTTTGATCTATAATAATTTTGAGAATACTTATTTCAAGAATTCAATTAAGCGAAATTCTTGTATGTGTATATCCAACTATCTTGATATAGTCACATAATATTTCATAAATGGTGTGATATCCTCAACCACCAATTTATGACAATCAAACTTTCAAACATTTTAAAGTTTAAAGTATTCTAATTCTTTAATGTATAATGCAACTATGCTCTTAGTTGAGCACAACTAGTTCACATGGCCATTAACAAGGATAAAATCCTACCATGACTAGTATTGAGTGTCATCTCAATTAAACTAGCATCATTGTATTAAAACTACAATATGCTCTTTAAAATCCCGTAAACTTAATATCCATTGTGTAATTTTGATGCCTTCCAATCTTTCAAGATTTACTGTCGGCTATAACAATTACGCAACAATTTGCTATATTGTATATACTTAGAATTTAGGAGCAGTTCCAGGTTGAGGATCGTTATTCTAAGACCAAACATATTCCATTAGAATATTCATTACACAAGTTATATAATAACTTTGATTGGATATCAAATATTGTCGAATCATTGAGCATGATACAACAATAAAATGATATACACGAAAATCCTTCAGTCATACTTAGATTTTATTCATGCTATATCTTTACAAATATATATATATATTTAGTCTTTCAAAATGATATATCATATTCTATTAGATTTATTTACCGCACAAGTTTATTAAACAATAAACTCTTGTTCCAAGGTTGTATGTTTTATTTTCTAAATCATCTAAGTAAATTTTCATTCCAATAAGACTTAACATTTTACTTATATGGAATTTTACTTCTTATATGTCATACAACATATATGATTTAGTAAATCAAACATAATACTCCCACTAGCTTTCAGGAATACTTAGAAATTACCTTATTCCAATTATAAATCAAAACATTGATTTAACAATTAATCATAAGAGTAATCTCCTAGATGCATGCATTATCCATTCATGGATTATTGCGCTTTGTATACTTCCAAAGATTTATTTGAATTCATAAACTCCCTTTGATTACTTATCGTCCTCGCTCAAGTAATCATTCAAGAAAGAGTTTTGATATTCATTGTCAAATTTCATATTCATATAAATATGACAATTACCATCTTTGTATTTTTAATGTGCTTAGGAAAGAGTATTCAATCATAGTTAATTGCTTAAATATGATTAATAATCTTGTCATAAGACATACATTAAAATATGTATACAATTTTGTCCATATGAGTTTTAACAAAGATTTAAACCACTAGGGTTACATTATCTTTGAATAAACTCATCATCATTCTCTAACTATTAAAAATTAAGATAAACCAAATTTTTTTAAAATTTGATTATCTTCATGAACAGCATCTATAACATCCATAGTATGATTAGTTTACCCAATTCATTATTTGGTAATACTTCATCATATAATCCTCAGCATATTAATCAAATATCTGAGATATCCAAGTGGATCTATGAATGATAATTCCATCATCTTGAGGTTTATCATTTACATGTTAAGCCTCATCATGATATTTACTAGTGTGATTTTTAGAAGATTATGTATTTTGTAATAAAACTCCCACTTGGCTTTAGTAATTTATAGATTATCTATAAATACTTAGCAATTAGAGCAACAATCTAATTTTCTTTTTTGGAATATTACAAATACACATTGAGAGTTCCTGACATTCTTTTTGTTAATAACTTTCACATAAGTATCTTAACAAATTTTGAACTTCAATTTTAAGACTTAATGTGATTCATCACATTTCATAGTGTCTTATTAATCTTCTAGGAGTCTAATTGAGTATATTCAACCCATACTCAATTTCTAACCTTGATAACTTTTGGAAGAAAAGAAGTTATAGTCATCTTTAATCAAACAATACCGATAGAGTTTGATTCTCCTAACTGAACACACCATAAACTTGTGGTATTTCATTAGGACTCATATTGTCAGACAATCTATCAATATGAAAGATAAACTTATATCTTTTAACTTGTCTATTTACCAACTAAATCAACTTAATGATAAAATAGAATTTCCAAGCCTCTTTGCATGCTTTATAACCCAAGTACTTATTAATCAAGTTACTTCTTGTTCATGTCTCTATAAGAAGACATAAACCGTTATAATCCCATTACACGTTATTAATCATTGATCAATTCAATAACTTCTTGTATATGTCTTAATTAAAAAACATAACAAGCTAACGTCTTACTTTACATTATACTAAGCCTTGTATAAAGACTTCATGTTTATAACTATACAATAAAGTATAAACATGTATAACTAAAGTAATCATGAACACCATCATTTGGTTTCAATCATATTTTCAAGTTAACTTACTACTTTCATTTATTTTTGTCATTCTAGGAATACATAATTATTGAAGTAGTATTATATCACTTTGTTGAGGCAACATGATCAAGATCTCATAATGTTTTCATAATGACAAATAAACCTTCGAAACACATAAAACGTCAAACGGTAGCCTAATTCCCCGAAGCAATATAGCTGCTGCTGGCGCGCTGCCCGCGCGCTGACGCGCAGGTGACGCGCCAGGCGTTTGTATATTTCAGGCGAATTTTCAAAGTCGGCTTTCCCCTTACCCGACAAATGTGGATCTTTCAATTCAGGTATGTACATGTTATGTGCTTAATTGAGAACACTCGAAACGAGTCTAGAGATTTGAGAGATCCTATTTTTAAAACGCCAACTCAAGTTTTCTAACACTTGCCTCTAGCCAAGGCTTTTCTAAACTTAGGGAGCTTATATATTTCACGTAACAACACGTGAAAGCATCCATATGCTCATATCCCGTACTTACGTCTTCTCTAATCACGTAACGGGTTTACTCCCT
>LBNU01001082.1:64073-95850 GCA_014162995.1 Artemisia annua | reverse complement strand
TATTAATTATTTATAATTACTAAAAATACTAAATAAAAGGAAAATAATTTTGAAAAGTAAAATTTATTTTTCTAAAATTATAAAACTATTAAAAACTCCTTTTAAAACAGAAAACTATTTTTTTTTGGATTTTTATTTAATTATTATTAATTAAAACTAATTAAAAAGTGATTAAAACTAAAATTAAATAAAATAAATAGTAAATAAGCTCAAATAATTCTGAAACTTTTAGGATAATTCTAAAATAAGCTAAGGGACCTAGGAAAATTAAGAAAAGCAAGTTTTGACTACTGAATAAGCTAATGGTCAAATAAGCAGTTTGAGAATAAGCACTTTGATAAGCAAATACAAAGCAAATTGGACCAAACTTTTACAAGACCTAACACTTACTTAATTAAGCATTAATGAACTTAAAAAGCACAGAAAAAGCAAACACAATAAGCAATAAGCACTTAAATAGAACACAGATTCAACAGCCTAATGCACCTACTTTACAGCTTAATTTTAAGCACCTAATAAGCTGGAAACTTAAAACTAATGAGAAACAGCAAAAGTAGACCTAGGATAGAGTCTAAAAACCCCAAAAGCCCTAATTTTTAAGAACTAATTGAACCCTACTTTGTTCCTAGAAATCTGACCAAAATTTGTTTTTGCTGAACTTTTCCAACTGGGACAACTTTCTAGATCAAATTTTACCTATCAGATGTTATTGGAATTGAGTAACTTTGATTAAAACCTAATATATGCTAGGTGAACTAAACCTAAATGCAATTTTTCAGCCTAATTATACCTACAACCTAAAGAAATCAACCACTAAAGTCTCCTAGCTAGGACTGTTCTGCACCCAGTTTTTTAACCCTTTTGACTTTTTAATATGCACCTAAGGTTTGACCTAGATGAATTTTTATGGCCTAATACTACTTAATGATGACTAATGCAACTGTTTAAGGCTTAAAATCCTATTCCTAACTACTATAGCTAAGGATTAATCCCAAAATTTTTAACAGATTAAACCTTTATAAGCAGATTTTAAGATTTTTTGTAATTTTTGACTTTTTGTGAAATGATATGCAAAATTATGATTGATAATGTCCTAATTTGGTCTAAGTAATATGACTGTGCAGTAAATTTAGCCTAAGTACAACTATAAGTCCTCAAATTAGCTTAAACCAAACACCCTTATAGAGACAGTTAGCACTAATATTTTGAGTCCTAGGCTAAATTTATTGAAACAGCTTATCAAAACTAATAACCTGGCTTATGCTGAACCTAATTAAGCACTAGTATGCAAGTCTTAAACACAAGAACACAATTATGCACTAATAGTAATTCTAGGCAGTTTACACTAATATGTAAGCTAAAATGCACAGAATTCAAGTGACTACTGCAAACTATGTTATGAATAAGCTAAGACAGACAAAATAAGCAATAAACTACTATCACTAAGCTAATAGGACTAATGAAACAGTAAAGGGTAAGGACACTTACTTGAAAATGAAGCTACTAATGAACTAAGATGTATAAGGTAGGATCACACAAGCTATAATTCAGCTTGTTGAGCTTACCAGAGGTATGTAGAGCTTTTGAGAAGCTTTTCACCTCTTGCTTATACTTTTTTTTTTTTTTTTTTTAAGTCTGTACAAAAACTAATAAGGATTTATGAAAACTTTAAAAGAGCTTAAAGGAACTTAGAAAAAGCAGAAATAAAAGCTTAAAGGAACTTTGAAAGAGCTTAAGGGATTAAATAAGAGCTTATAGAAATTAAGTGCTAAAACTGAATTTAAAAAGGAAATGCAATAAAAAGCTTAATTTTATTAAAGTAAAAGACTGATTACAAGAAAAAGATTACAAGAGCTTATAAGATCACTACTAGCTTATCACTATTCTACCCGACTGAATACATGATCAAGGTCCTATTTATAGCCACAGATAGTCGGTGGAATTGTTGCCAGAAGCTTCAAGAGTCCTTATCTTCATCATTTATCCAAATCCCACTAGATTCTTCACGAATTTGTTCATTCCTTATCCTTTGATTTCTTCCAGGTTGTTCTTGCCAATGAAATGCCTCAATTTGTCCACGTAGGCACATTCTAGAAAGGTTCTGACACGTTGGCAGGGTCTAGAATCCTAGGTACGAGGTTTCTAGATTGGGTGTGGGGTAATTTTGTATTTACAGGGAAGGGTTGTGTGGGGAAGAAATGGTAAAACGGGGTAAAAGGGATATGGGTTTTTTTTATATTTATTTGATTTGTGGGTTTAGGTAGTGGGCTGAGTGGGTAAATGGGCCAGCAGGGATAGGGTGTAGTGGGTTTAGGGATTTTTTGGGTTTTATTATTTTTAGGTTAAGATAATTGGGTAAATGGTATTTGGGTTTTAAGTTATTGTGTAGAAAGATAACCATAGGGACCATAAGTGTATATTCTGAAAATATAGGGACCCAAGCTGCCAATCACCAATAATATTCTCCAAGGGCTAATTGTGATAATTCTTGATATCTAGAAGGACCAAAGTTGTCATTTCATGGATTTATTCTCTCAGGGACTAATATTGACAACTTTTCAAAGATGAGGGACCATTCTTGTAATTTTTGTGAAACTTCATCAATCTTGTGCAGGGGACTATTCTTGAAACTTTAAAACTTCTAGGGACTTGTTTTGTCATTTTGAGCTCAAATTCGCTTCCCGGCTATAAATATTTACTCTTTCAAATCTCGTGCTCGTTTCTTGTGATTTTGTCTTGATTTTTGTCGTTTTCTCATATTTTATTACCTGCATGTACAAAAACACATATATTTGGCATTTATTTGCGGGTTTTTGGTCTTTTAGGTCTTAATTTGGTCAAGAAAAGGTATGTGTTTAAGCACATACCAATCAGCTTATAAGCTTATATAAGCCGAAAAAGTTTTAAAATAAGCACAAAATGTGAGCTTATGAAACATAAGTCAAAAACCATATAAGCCATAAGCCCCGCTATATAAGCCAAAACAAACACCGGCTTATGGCTTATGTTTCATAAGCTCACTTTTTTGTGGCTTATTTTGTAACTTTTTGACTTATATCAGCTTGTAAGCTTATATAAGCTAAAAAAGTTTCAAATTAAGACACAAAAAGTGAGCTTATGAAACATAAGTCAAAAACCATATAAGCCATAAGCCCCGCTATATAAGCCGAAACAAACACCGACTTATGGCTTATTTGGTTTTCGGCTTATGTTTCATAAGCTCACTTTTTTGTGGCTTATTTTGTAACTTTTTGACTTATATCAACTTATAAGCTTATATAAGCCGAAAAAGTTTTAAATAAGCACAAAATGTGAGCTTATGAAACATAAGTCAAAAATCAGATAAGCCATAAGCCCCGCTATATAAGCCGAAACAAACCACCACAACAAGGGGTGCTTGTCTTGGGACTTTGCTCACAGCAACGACCCACGAAGGGTGTTTGTATTGCCCTCGGTTGGAAAGAAAACCACTACAGGTAGGGTGCGTTTGTTGTGGTTCAGCAGAACCCACGTAGGGTGCGTTTGTTGTGGTTCAGCAGAACCCGCAAGGGTGCTGTTGGTTTCTTTGGTNGTTTTGTTTTGGGTTTGGGTATATCGTGGGCTGAGGGTATAAATGGGCCAGCAGGGATAGGGTGTAGTGGGTTTAGGGATTTTTGGGTTTTATTATTTTTGGGTTAAGATAATTGGGTAAATGGTATTTGGGTTTTAAGTTATTGTGTAGAAAGATAACCATAGGGACCATAAGTGTATATTCTGAAAATATAGCGACCCAAGCTGCCAATCACCAATAATATTCTCCAAGGGCTAATTGTGATAATTCTTGATATCTAGAAGGACCAAAGTTGTCATTTCATGGATTTATTCTCTCAGGGACTAATATTGACAACTTTTCAAAGATGAGGGACCATTCTTGTAATTTCCTTCAAACTTTGACTAGGGACTATTCTTGAAACTTTAAACCTTCCATGGGCTTGTTTTGTCATTTTGAGCTCAAATTCTCTTTCCGGCCATAAATATTTGACTCTTTCCAATCTCGTGCTCGTTTTTTGTGATTTTGTCCCGGTTTTTATCGTTTTCTCATATTTTATTACCTGCATGTATGAAAACACAAAAACACATATATTTGGTATTTATTAGCGGGTTTTTGGTCTTTTGGGTCTTAATTTGGTCAAGAAAAAGGTATGTGTTTGAGCACATACCACCCCTTGCCATTATTCTTTCTCTCTATATTCTTTCTCTCTAAACACTCTCTAATCTCTCTATCTCTAATCTTGTGTTCTTGATTTTCATTCTACATATTTGAAAGAACACATCTCCTTGCAAGGGAAGAATCACAAGAACTTAATCCACTCTTGTGATTGTGTCGAGGGTCTTCTTATCTTTACCCTTTCTATTACAATCGAGTCTCTAGGTTAGGTTAGGGCTTGGTTGAACAAACTTATATTCATTCATTCAATTGTTTGTAAGGGAAGTCTTGTGTCTTGGTGACCAAGCCTAGATCATTGGGGATCCAGTTGGGGTTTGATACTTCCGGTGGGGAGTCTTGGTAGTGATCTTTGTGATCCTTAGGTGAAGTCGAATCGCGAGATTATTTTGGGTGGTTTCCGAGGGCGGAATACCGTTGGGGAGTAGCTCTTCTTTGTGAGCACCGATCTTAGTGCATATCGGTGGAGTGAAGTTGTAACGGTTTGTAATCCACCAAAAGGATTATACTAGAGTAATAGTATCGGTGTCGTGGATTTGCAACTGGACGTACGGATGGTATAAACCCCCCATCCCGAACCAGTATATATCGTTGTGTACTTTACTTACTTTATATACTTTGGTTGTGTTTGTGGTTGTTGGATTATTGTACAACCACTTGGTGTTCTTCTTGGCTTAAAGTTTTTAAACATCTAAAAAGCCAAAGAAACCGTATTCACCCCCCCTTACGGTTCTACACACTTCATGTATTTATTTCATTCCAATAATCCATAAATATTGAAGTTGTCTTGTTACCATATTGACACATGTTCTAATAGGAGTCTAATTTAGAAACAGTAAATTATCCATGTAGGTCTCACGCATACATGAAAATTCACCTTGTTGTTGAATTTTAGCCTGCGTCTCACGTTTACTAAATTTCAACACTAAGTGTTTCTTAGACTAGATGTGTATTAGAATGTAAATCTCTTACTATGCAGTGAAGATAATCCTTTAAATCATATTCTTATGTTTTGTACCTTGCACACAATAAAGATTTCTCCCACTTGTGCATGGAACAACATCATGCCATATAAACAACACGCATGCGTTTGTTAATATGAACAATATGATTTGTGTCATTAACATAACTAGTAGATATAGAGTTACTCAATCAATCAAGGAAACGTTCATGACTATCCTTGAAAATATTAGTATCTATATTTTGGAAAGTAATTATCTTGAGATATTCAAAAGATAATCTGAGTTACAATCAAGACAATAAGTCTTGTAACTCCCACTGAATTAGAGAACATTACAATAATCCCTTATTCAGTAATAGACACACAATACTCCCACTGAATTTGACAACATTATAAATGTTTCATTATCAGTGAAAGGAAATAGTGTGCTATTTACTTTCCTACATTTTTTGAGAAAACCCATTCGCAACAATTATATATAGGTTCTAAAAGAATGTATTCTACTATGTAAATGTGATTCATCACATTCCGAACTATTAACTTGAAAAAACAGGGCATGCAATTTCTTCCTAAATAGATCTACCATTCCAACAATTGTATGAAGTATCTTTAAATGGTCAAAACAAAACAACTAGATAAAATAATCTAATTTGTCTTTTACCATTTTGCAGTAATCAGTCTAACTTCTAATTTAATAACTCATATAGTGCAAATAATCATAACTATTAAAGTTTGCTATGAGTTATGTAATTAGAACATAGACAATTCTAATCATCCTATTATACCTTTCTCATTCATGAAAAGGAATACGATTAAGTCTTCACACTTCTCTTATGGAAAGAAGACTATGTTTACGGTTCAATGTTGCATTAATACATTTAAAAGAATTTACAAAATCAATTTTAGTATTTTCGATAATACATGTTTTCAAGAAAATATAATACCCATGGAAATATTCATATAACCAAATAATTTTCTTGAAAACCTAGGATCCAACTTTTCATAAGTTTCATTACATCAGTTGATCTCCTAGCAATGAAAGTACAAAAGATGGTAATCTGTCGAACAATAATTGGCAAACAATTTTTCAATTCCTAGATCATTATGGGAATTACATCAAATTGATTCATCAATTTGCAATGTAAGCATGTTTCATCCCATCTCATGCCGTAAGTTCTAGGTCTCACGCATCAACTTACTTAAGTCGTCTAACTTAGAAACTGCAAATTCTCCATGTGTGGTCTCACGCACACTCGGAAATTTGCCTTGTCATTAATCTTTGGCCTAGGTCTCACGCATACCAAAGAAAAACTCCAAGTGTCCCTTATAGTTAGATGGCATGCAACTTAAATTTTACAGGGTATTAAATATTGATGTGATAATCAAAAAACATGTATAAAGATGCATGCACTCATCTTTATAACATTAGGGTTTTAAAACAATTTTTATTACCAATTCGTAAGATAAAGTTAAAAGCTTTTGTTTGAGGTATTGGGTTCACCAATTAGAGAAGAACCTCAATTATCATCCACCGAAGTGGAATTGAGGTAAATCACCCTTAAGATGATATTGTACACCCAATGATGATGTAAGTAAAACGTCTTTAACTAACTCATAAGTGCATGGAAACCAAAGGTAGACTCTAGGCTCTTTCCAAACCTTGTTTCCATCACTATGAATTAGCTAAAAAAGACTTACTTGCATAATCATATGTACAAAAACATCAATCAAACACAAACTTTATAACTTTCATCTTAAAACATATTAAAAACTATTACAATACAAATCTCGTCGCGAGGATGCATTTAACGTATTACGGCATGTAAGGCCAACCCCTAAGAATGACACATAAGATTTCGTATTGTAAAGTTCTTAATAAAATTCTGTTTCACCATTATTAGTCCAATTAATTTTTTTTTCAAAAAATTACCCTTGTTATTGCTTACAATTTTGATAAACAAATAACACATAACAAGTAATTTAAAAGAAAACAAATAAGCAACTAATAAATAAATAAAAGATGAAACAATTAGCCACATGCAAACTTAATTAGATAAACCCTAATTAAATCAATTATAGGTTTTCATAATGTGTATAATTAACTAAAGCTTTCACTTTGTACAAGTGAGCCACATCCATCGAATAACCGATTGCGTAAGCTAGAGTTAATTAATACACCACATAACACGTAAATTGATTTAATTACACTTGGGGTCTTCCCCAATTTTAGATCTATCTAATAATTAACATGTGAATCATATACTAACAATTAAAACAATCAAATAATCCATGACTAACATGCATGTTTCGTCATGGATTCATGCATAACAATTACCACATAGTTCACATAAACACGTTGCAAACCTAGGGTTTCTAATCCAATTAATTAAAAAAAATAAACCACAAACCCTAATTAGGGTTCATGGAAAATCGTACCTCCCCCAATTTATGGTTAGGGTTTCGAAAATTTTTCAAACCCTAGATCTAGAATTACCAACATGTATATCTAAAACAATTAAAGATACGTTTTTTATGGTTTTAGTAATCAATTACATGTTATACATGGCTCGTGATGCCACTGTTAGAATTTTATAATCATAACTATCATATATTAATACTAATATCAAGTAGCACATATTGCGGAAGCTATGGATCTAGTATAACATATAAAGGTTAACTAAAACATAAATAAAGAACGTACCGTATGCAATCTTGAATTCTTGGATGAACCCTAATTAGGGTTTATAAGGATCAATGATTAATCCCTTACCGTTTTGTTAATCGATCCAAGATACAATCAATAGTGTGATTATACCATGTTCTTGTATACACGTACTATTAGCGAATTAAAGTTAATGCTAGTTAAATTATACACAAAACAATATTTGTTTAAAAAACAAACCAGTTGATCGAATAAAACAAATCACCAAACCACTTTGTGATATTGTTGTTGTTGATGTCGATCATATCACAAAAAAGTAAACCTATATGTTGTCACTGTCAATCATAAAATCAAAAGGAAAACAAATAAATTAATAATTTATACATGCACATGCATCTATATCTGTGATCATGTCGAACTATATAAAGAGAAAAGTAACGTTTTTGATTTAAGGTGTAAAAGATCCCTCAAAAATAAACTCTTGACCTTACTTTTATAGGACAACAAAACTTAGGGAACAAGTTAGGGCTTGGGTTCTAGATCCTTCTTGTTCTCTATTTTTTATCCTTGGTCCTTATCTTTGTATGTTAGTCAATTTTCGCCAATTACTAACGTTCTTTATTTGTTTTGTGTAATTAATAATTAAATATAACTTTTTATATTAAATTATTAAACTTTAATTGTCATACGTAAAGTGTGGAATCCCGTGGTCTCGAGTTCGATTCTAGTCATACGACTATTAATATTTATCCATAAACTCCAACAATTCTCTGAATTGGTGACTTAAGAATCTTTTTAGATTCATTCAACTTTATTAGAATTGGTATCTTATATCATTCTTTGCCTTCTAACGACCTAAAACATTCTTCACATTACATATTTCCACACAGCTATATTATACTCAGTATCATTATTAACCTATTTTACTTCAAAATAATGTTTACCTTATAGCTCATTTCATGATATTCTTATTGGAAAAAAGCCTATACAGCACCTGCAAATGTCGAGTACAACGAGTCTAAAATTTTCTTAATTTCTAAGCTTCTTAAAAATTGAATTTAACTTTTGAGTCATTTTCTCATTAACCATTCTTCATATGACTTAATAATAATTGAAAAGCACTTTGATTAACACAAATCTCATATTCTAAGACTCAAAGCCTCAAATTAATTTTTAGGTAAATACTAGAAATGAACATATATACAAAAAGGGTTAAATATTATATTGAAAATGAACACATAAATCAGATATATTATTACAAAAGCGACAAGGAAAAAAAGGGGGGAAGATTACCTGATGAGTTTGAGCCCTAACTTTTTACCAGTATTCACAGTTTCACACTCTGTTAAGTGCAAAAAATGTGTGTAACAACAAGCTCTGTTGCTAATGACCAAAAATGTAGTTTAGTACCTTAAAGTTTGATTAATAGAATTGTTAGTACCTGAATTTTTAAAGGTGCAAAATGGTACCTTGAATTTGACTAAATACAATTTCTACTACCCTATATATAGGGCTGTAAACGAACTGAACGTCAGTGAACATTTCATGAACCATTCGATAAAAAGTTCGGTTATGTTCGTTTATTTATTAAATGAACGAACATGAACAATATTTTACGTTCGTTTAGTTAAATGAACGAACATGAACAAAAGTTATGTCCTTTCATTTATGTTCGTGAACGTCCGATTATGTGTTCGTTAACGTTCGTTTATGTTCATTTATTTATTTATGTTCGTATATAATATCTTTTAATTGTATAGTTTTAAAATTGGTTTGTTTAAATAAAACAACACTTATAAAACAATATATTGTGCATAATTCAATAAAGTTTATGTTTGTTTGTGTATTTTCATTTATGTCCGATCGTTTATGTTCGTTAAGTGTCTTTATGAACGAACATAAATGAACATGAACAACTCATTTTACTAATAAACGAACATGAACAAGAAAATTCGTCCGTGTAAGCGTTCATGTTCGTTTATTTGTCTGGTTAAAATTAAATGAACGAACATGAACAAAGCCTCGTTCGTGTTCATCCAGTTCGTTTACAGCCCAACCTATATCCACTTGACAATTAACTCCGTTATGAATTTAACAAACCCTATCCTTATACTTAAAATATTCATAGTATATCTACCAATTAAAGGTAGAAACAAACCTAGTTAAGCCCGAGATTCGTTGACAATCATAAGTCTCAAGCTCAAGCTCATTTCGAGCTTACGATTTCAGCTCGAGTTCGGCCCAAAACGAGCCAGGCTAATAAAAGCTCGAAACGATCAAAATAAAAAATGAGTTCGAGCTCGAGTTCAATCCTCTTTTTGGGCTCGTTTAATAAACGAGCTTCAAGCTTTAGCTTTATATATGCGTTTAACACTTATAAGTGCATATGTATATATTCATATATAAACGAGTATAATAAACGAGCTCAAGCCTAATGTACGCAACAAAATATCTTGTTAAATATGAAAGAGTTGAACTCGAGCTAAAAGCATAAGGCTCGAAACGAGCTCGAGCTCAAGCTTTGGCAAGCTCGACCTCAACTCGTCTTGTTTCTACATTTCTCACGTCTTTGGTAGTTATATTATGGATACAGTAATTTTGAAAATAACATTCATTAAATTTGTAACTGATTTAAATGTTTGTGGGTATAAGGTAGTAGAAATTTCGGTGTCATTTGTTTTTTTAAAAGCTTTTACCTCTTCATCTGCAAACCATGTCTGCAAAAGAAGTCACATCTAATGTTTTAGTCTGTGTCTTTATGTTTTCGTCTGTTTTCTCTACGCTTTTGACCTTTTTTTGCGTTTTCGTTTGTCTTTTTTATGTTTTTGCATATTTTTTACGTTTTCGACTGTTTTTTCATTTCCGTATGTTTTTAACGTTTTCGTCAGTTTTTTTTACGATTTCGTTCATTTTTTTACGTTTAGTCTGTTTTTTACGTTTTCGTCCGTCTTTTTTATGTTTTCGTCTGTTTTTTACGTGTTTTACGTTTTCGTCCGTTTTTTACGTGTTCGTCCGTTTTCTTACGTTTTTGTCTGTTTTTTACCACTCTGTTCCCGAGTAAAATATGGAAAGAAAGGAGATGGAGAGGGAAAAATGAGAGAAGTAAAGAGGAGAGGAAAAGAATAATTTTTTTATCTTGTGTTCCCGAGTTGAAAAGAAAAGAAGAGGACGTAAGCAAAAAAAAGCTTTAAATAAACTTCACTCCATCTCATCCCAATTTGGGAAGTAAATTAGGAGAGTAATTTTTGAGTAATTTACTATCCTTTACTTTCTTCTCCTCTCCTGAAAAATCTCATGAACACAATTTTTTTTATTACCATTCCAAACCTTTCCCTTTCTCTCCAAAATATAAACTCAGGAATAGAGTGTACGTTTCCATCCGTTTTTTTACGCGTTCGTCCATTTTCTTACATTATCTTATGTTTTCTTACGTAAGATAACGTACAAAAAACTTACAAAATCATATGAAAACCTAAAAAAACAGACGAAAACGTAAAAAAAAGGACTAAAACATAAAAAAGGACGAAAACGGATAAAATTGTAAAAAACGAACGAAAACGTAAACAAATGGGCGAAAACGTAAAAAAACGGATGAAACAGACAAAAACATAAAAAATGGACAAAAACGTAGAAAAATAGACGAAAACGTAAAAACAACGGACGAAAACGTAAAAAAATAAACGAAGCCTTAAAAAAGAGACGAAAAGGTAAAAAAGGACGAAAACGTAGAAAAAGAACGAAAATATAAAAAAAACGGACGAAATTTAAGAAAACGGACGAAAACGTAAAAAAAAGGCAAAAACGTAAAAAGACGGACGAAAACATAAAAAAACAGACTAAGACGTAAAAAAACGGACAAAACTTAAAAAACGGACAAAACGTAAATGAGATGTAAGATATTAAGAAAGAGATGTAGGGTTTGTGAAAGAAAAGGCCAAAAGTGAAAAATAATGTCTGAAATTTAGAAGAGGAAAAAAGTGAAAAGAAGCACTTATGTCTGCACAAAAACAAAAAAAAACAAAAAAAAAAAAAAAAAAAAAAAAAAAAAAAAAAAAAAAAAAAAAAAAAAAAAAAAAAAAAAAAAAAAAAAAAAAAAAAAAAAAACCTATACGCTCCCGCAGACAAAAGAAGTGAAAAGAGGGAAAAAGTGCTTATTAGGGGAGGGAAAAAAAACAATTAACGACAACCCTACAATTTTTAATAGTGGGGAATCAAACTATTTTGAGCCAATTCTCATTTGGTTCGCGGAACATTTGAAAACAAACATGAAATGTTTAAGGATGATTGAAAAACCTTTCATTTCTTCAAATGAAGTAACCTATCATTTTTTAAGTCCTGATTTAGTAAAACTCAAAATTACTAGTTTTGCAACTTTGCAAAAACAGTTTGATTTTTACTGGAAAATCAACTGTTGACTTTTTTACTTGAAAGTCAACTATAGAAAACATGGTTCGCGGAACATTTGAAAATGAACATGAAATGTTTAAGGATGATTGAAAAACCTTTCATTACTTCAAATGAACTAACCTATCATTTTTTAAGTCCTGATTTAGTAAAACTCAAAATTACTAGTTTTGCAACTTTGCAAAAATAGTTTAATTTTTACTGGAAAGTCAACTGTTGACTTTTTTACTTGAAAGTCAACTATAGAAAACACCTGCATGGTGAGATGACAAACACTCTTATCTGAGAAAATCACATGTGCACACTAAACAACACAAATGTAGCCAAAAGTTTATAAAGAGGAGGTATTTATCTAAGGCCCAGGAGAGCATAGAAACATAAAAAAAACAAAAATAGGCCTGTAGCATAACCGGCAAAATCGAACCAACAAATAACACGAGCTATAAACAAAAACAAAAACTGCCCGGTGAGACAAACATTTTAACATCCTGGACCAGAAGTTTAACCACTCAAAACACCATTTAAACAAGACTTGTGTACCACATAATCTTGCATGTTACACAGTCGCAAAAACAAAGCAGCCGAGATGGACCCAAGGCAGACAGATACAACGTTGTATAACAAAAATTAGAGAAGTTTGTGCTGAAAGCTTAACTAAATACCTAATAATAATATAAGTTTTTAGCACCATAAACAAAAGCATTAGTAAAAGTACCATAATTAACCCCACAAGCTACACGGTGTCTAAAGTAATGGAAGCCAAATGCATTTATAAGGCATATATTTAAGCTTGATTCCTTTTTTCCTATTCAGGAGGACGCTCAACATATATTTTCACTGTCAGTGATGCACGAGGGGAGCATAACAGATCTCTTAACAGCTCCAACTCTTCATCCTTAGTAACCCAAGGCATAAGCACTAAGCTCACCTTTTTAAGCATGGGTGACTCAGCCAAGATAAGCTTCACAACATCCACCTCAGGCTTCACATAAGCACATTTGTAATCTCCAATTCATTCAGATGCTCCAAACAAATATCTAAATCATCTTCAAATGTATAGTACATCTCAGATTTGTCGAACGAGTCTTTATCTACGGGGAACATCTTTGGGTATTTCTAGTGTTAATATTGTATTTTAAAATGAAAATAAAAGCAGTTACTAATAGTATAGAAGATAAGCTCATATTTTTATTTACTTGAAGCACAAGTTTCTCTAAATTCGGAGAGCTTTCAATCATATGAGCAATTAAAGGCAACGTATGATCTTTAGTGATACGAACGTTGTGCAATAGCAAGTATTTGAGGTGGACTAGTGTTGTTGGAAGAACTCCATCTTCATCAAACTTGAATTATAAGCCAACACAAATATTAATTATTCTTTTGCCAAACTCAATCAAGGATCCTCACGGTAAGAGACAGATGTTCAATCATATGTAGACAATTAAATAGAACATACTCGAAATTAAAAAGCTCATAATTGAAATGTTCTCTGTTGTCGGTTGTAATCTACACAATATACAATAGTCAGATGAGTCACCAGACCAAAGCTCTTCAGTAAAGGATTTTTGGACAGCAGACGCACAAGTGTTGATGTATCGGTCGCTACATCTTTCATGTACAAATGGTTGTGGGTTCAAGTCTTGCTTAAATGAAGGTCAAACATAAAAGTCAAATACGAAAGTCAAAAGAGTCGTTTATGTATATGTATAAAGTTTAGGGTCCTAGAATGACAATAGTAAAGTTAATAACCGTTTAATCGGTTATGTTAGTTATAGAAACGATACGTTAGTTAGTGAAACGTTGTGTTGTTTGGTATGTGTCGGTTCATGGGTTATAAATACCCATAAAACCCAACTCTGTAAAAACTAACGATTGATTATAAATAAAACCTTAGTATATTTTCTTAACCGATTGTTCATAGATTAGACCAACAGTGGTATCAGAGCCAAAAGGTTCAGGGAACCAGAGAAGATAAACAGAACCGATTGATTCAGGGAATCAATCAAGAGACAAAAAAAAGACAACGATTCAGGGAATCGTTTTAGAGCAGAAACACCAACGATTCAGGGAATCGTTCCAGAAAAGAGAAGAGAAGAGTTTTTGATTCAGAGTAATCAATAAAGATAGAAACACGATTCAATTAAAAGAAAGATTGAATCAGAGAACAGAAAAGGAGAAGAAAAAACATACCGGTTGTGTTTACCGCCGCCGTGTGTTTTACCGGAGAAGACAAAGGAACAGTAACCATCATTACTAGAGAAGAGGAGAAGGCACCGATTAAACCACCACCACCATTTGATTAGAAAGAAAACCAGAAGAAGAATAAAAAAAGGGGGCGAACAAGGTTTGCCCTAATTGTAGGAGAAAGAAGCAGTAGCAGTAGCGTGGTTTTTGTTTGGGGATAAAAAAAAGAACGCAACATTTGGGTATAAAAGGAACGCCACTTTTAAAAGCCCACTAGAGTTGAAAAGGCCAAGGGAAATATACAGGTTCCATTTTTTACCTGTGATAGTATTTTTATTTTTTAGTTTTATTTCTCTATTAGTAGAATAGATTTTGCCTTTACAATTCGTATTAGAAAAGGTTAGAAGTGTTAAGAATTATTGTGGATTAGACAGAAAAAGTTAAGTTCGACTATTATTAAGATTATATTAGTTTTAGAAGTTGCGTATTATTGTTGTGGTTAGAAAGAAGAATTTAAGGTTGACTATTAGAATTGAAAGATATGACGGGAGATAAAAACGAAAACAGAGTTATTTTCACCACATCATTACCATCATATCAATGCCCCGTTTTAAACAATACGAATTATACATTATGGGCATTAAGAATGAAAAAGATATTATTGGAAAATGGAGTTTGGGATTTAGTAGAGGGAGTAAGTACATCAAAAGAGATTGATGTAAAGAAGGATAGTTCGGCGTCAGCATACCTATTTCAAGGGTTACCAGAAGATTTGCAAATGCAAGTTGCGGGATGTGAAACAGCAAAAGAAATTTGGGACTCTCTAAAGTCCATATTTATTGGGACAGAAGATGTACAACAAGCACACTCGCAACAACTTAAATCAGAATTTGAGAGACTTGTGATGAAAGAAGATGAATCAATAGATTCATTTGCTGGGAAGTTGATGAGTATTATTACAAAGGCTGCTACATGTGGATTGACGTTTGATGAACAAAAAAAAGTACGAAAATTACTGAATGCAGTGCCAGATAAGTTTGTACCAATAGTAGCAACCATTGAAATGGTTGTAGATTTTAAGAAAGCAAAATTAGAAGAGGTTATTGGAAAACTTAAGACTTATGAAGAAAGGCTTAAGTTTAGAAAAGGAAGTGAGGAAGATAATAGTGAGAAATTGTTATTCACACGTCAAGGGAATAACAGAAATTATGAACGCAACTATGGAAATGATAGACGAGGAGGTGGTAATCAAACACGAGGAAGAGGCCTAAGGAAGATTCACAAGAGATAGCAAGAATGGAGATAGTTAGGATAGAAACAAGAGAAACCAAGGAGATCAAAACTACCATAGGAGAGACCTTAGAGAAATAGAATGTTATAATTGTCATGAGTTTGGACACTTTGCTGCAAATTGTCCAAAACCAAATCGTAGAGAAGAAAAAGCAAACCTTGTGTTCGAAGATGACGAACCAGCGCTATTGATGGTTACTAGTAAAGATGAAAAAGAGATAACATCCTTAAAGGAAGAACCGAGAAGGAAAGGAATTGTCATTGAGAAGGATGAAATTCCAAAAGGAAAATTAGAAGATATGCGGTCAGAGATAGAAACTGATTTGATGAGTAAATTAGAGTTTTGGAAGTTTGAAATGCTTCAAGAGTTAGAGATGGAAAAACAAGAGTTTGAGACGAAAATAAGAAATAGAGAAATGGCATTTGAGAAACAAATGCAGATAGAGTTAGAGAACCTCAAGAAGTTGAGAGATTACACAAGCAAAGAGATGAAAGAGTTAAGATCAGAAAGAGAATTGTTTGAGAAAGAGAACCATGAAGTTGTTTCAGATGAGAAACACTTAGAAGAAGAAAGAGTTGACAAGGGCGAATGCAAGAAGCATCAAGAGACGCCATCAAGATTTCAGAAGGAAAGCCAGATTGAGAAAGACATTAAATCAAGCAACAAGAAAGTTGAACCAGAAGATTGAGATACAAGAAACATATTATTGGAGATGCAAGATTATGAAATGTTGCAAATGAAGAAAGATAGTGACAAAGGAGACAAAGATGATCGAGATGAGATTGAAGACAAGGAAGAAAGAAGTCAGACCAAGAAGAAAGTTCAAGACATAGTTCGTGTTGTAGATCAAGACAAAGAAAGTGGAAACAAGCCAAAGTTCAAAGATAAAGATAGTGGAGCTTGAAGATATCGAAGACATGGATTAATAAATTAGGGAGGAGTATTGGATACTAATTTATCTAATCCATGAAGGACAAACATAAAAGTCAAACACAAAAGTCAAAAGAGTCGTTTATGTATATGTATAAAGTTTAGGGTCCTAGAATGACAATAGTAAAGTTAATAACCGTTTAATCGGTTATGTTAGTTATAGAAACGATATGTTAGTTAGTGAAACGTTGTGTTGTTTGGTATGTGTCGGTTCATGGGTTATAAATACCCATAAAACCCAACTCTGTAAAAACTAATGATTGATTATAAATAAAACCTTAGTATATTTTCTTAACCGATTGTTCATAGATTAGACCAACAGACATGTGAGATAGTTGTATATTGTGAGATAGTTGCCGTTTATTTAAAAAAAAAAAATCCACTTGTGCTACAGCAAAACAGATTTTCGCTTGGTAGATTAACACACTAAAACAGCTTATATAACCTTATTTTATCCATTACTTTATTAAATAGGGCAAATGGCACAAAAAAGTAACTTAGGGTCAATTTCCAATCAAGGTACTATTCTTTTTTTCTTGCATAAAAGGGTACCCAACAATTTTTTTTGGCGGATTTGGGTTTTTTATTAACGTTCGTTAACTCACTTCGTTAGTAAATTACATGTCTGGTCCTTGAGTTTGTATAATCATTTCATGTACCATCCACCACCACCGTGGACATCTGAACGAGAAAAAGATTATGAACTTGATGAATATCGTCATTCAATTACGAAAGGTAATTTTCTATCTTCTTTCAATATCTCTTGCTTTCTTACTTCTCTAAACGGTGAACATCAACCTTTTTCTATTTAAGCCGTCGTATTTACTTATGTTCTCTTTGATTGTAGGTTTGCAACCATCCAGAGTTATTTGAGAGAAAAGAAGGAAGTTCGTATCTCTATTTTGCTGAGATACCAAATGCACTTCTTTCACAAGTCTGTTACAGTACTTTTTTAAAGCTTGGATATATCATATTGCTTAAAGGAGGCAATTTTAACCCGTTTTTCTGGAATCTGGAATGATGGATTATATCGGGTTATATATACCTCTAGCGGATCAAATGAGTAAATCTTATAAACGTAATTATACATGGAACGGTTTAAATGGGTTATACAGGTTAAAATTGACATGGAGTGTGATCGACAGCTTACAACCTCTTAGTCTCGTTATAAATAAGAGAACTAGATTTGTAACAAAATAATACAAGTTCCCCTCATGTATTAAATACATTAATTGTTTAGTTCTAAAAAACAAAACAATGTTTGTACAAGTTCTGACCTGACTCGTTTCGACCATTAGCTAACTTGACCATTTCACCAGCTCTGAATTATTATTTTATATCTAGATAAATCACCTACAGTTAGCACGATATTGCACTTAGTTAAATGAATTGAATTATTTTGCTATTTGCTTAGACTTGATTAAAAATGAGATACTTCAAGTGGAATCAAGATTATTCTTTTATTAGGATCATATTAACAAATACTACTGGGATAAATCTCCAAAGTTATTTACCTTATCCAATCTATGTAACACAAAGCTTTATGATGGCCAGCCTCTTGCTTTTCCATTTCTTTTCCTGTTGAACTAAAACTCCGTGTCTTCTCCTCTCTAAATTTCGAGTCATTAAAACTTATATTTTTTTGGTAGAATTAGTAATGGTGAAAATGATGTGTGTAATGTGTTTGATGGAATGTCAGTGAACAAGATTCTTAGAAATGAGGGTAGAATTAGTAATGGTGGTGGCAGTGGTAGTAGCTTCTGGTGGTTGTGGATGACGATGGTGGTAGAGGTGGTAGGTAGTGGTGGCAGCTGGTGGTGGCAGGTGGTAGTAGGTGGTGGTGGATGGTGCATGAAATGATTATACAAACTCAAGGACCAAACATGTAATTTACTAACGAAGTGAGTTAGCGAACGTTAATAAAAAACCCAAATCCGCCAAAAAAATTTGTTGGGTACTTTTTTATGCAAGAAAAAAAGAATAATACATTCATTATTGGAAATGAACCCTAAGTTTAGTACCTTTTTGTAAATAATCACAACTTGCAAGAAAATCAACACTATTAAAACTAATCATTCCAAGTTAAGAAACATGATGCATTATCTAGTGGATTATCGAAACTAAGCATTACAGGGTAACCACATTAAAACCCATATACAAACACCCCCTTGTTTCTATTAATTACTCAACTAAAAGGACACCATTCACAATCACAGCCTGGAGGATGTTTGGGATTGCTTATATTTTCATCTGCATGAACTGCTTCTGTTTAGATGCTTGTTTCGGTTTTTAATAAGCTTATTTCAATGTGCTGATAAAAAAGAATAAAAAGTCTAAGATGAAGCGAAGAAATACCAAACCTCATGAACGGAGGATGTTCACTTTTGGTGGTTAAAGTGAAATACGGAATTGGGGAAAAACACTAGTGGCGGATAAAAGAGGGTTCATTGGTGACTTGCTTAACCGGTCGTTATCATCCAAAACTGTGCGGGTGGGTCCAACTTGGATCTGCTCAATTAACGAACAAGGTTCACTTGGTGTTTTAACCGATCGCCATCATCAACTGAAACCTAAACGGAGGCTTAGTTGGTGGTTTAACCGGTGTGAAGTATGGAATGGGGACAAAAATAAAAGAGTGAAGATGGGGCGGGTCAAAGGTTCCACTTTGTCAACCAAGTTCGAGTTTGGTTGACTTCTTATTATATGACCATAAGGGTCAAACGGTCCAACCAGTATTTTGCTCAACGAGTTACATTCGAGGGTTCGGTTTTTTATACTCCGTATATGAATATGCTTACGAACTATTATCTGTTATTGAACTGGTAATATGCAGGTTAATAAAAACAATTATTATTATAATAACTGACTAATAAAAATAGCAAAACATTTCATGTTGATAATAAAAGTTTGAAAAAAATTAGTGAAAGAGTTTTAATCACATCTTAGTTAAACGTAAGTGTTTTAATTAAACTAGTAGGATAACCGCGCACAGCTGCGGTAACAAAAAATATTTATAGGTGGCAAGGTTTATGTATTAATTGTTACCGAAGCATATGACACTTACTTGACGTATGCCCAAAAGTTTTTTTTTTTTTTTTTTTTTTTTTTTTTTTTTTTTTTTTTTTTTTTTTTTTTTTTTTTTTTTTTTTTTTTACTTGACGTATACCAAAAAGTTTGTGTTCTTTTTTTCAGTTTGCTACTTTGCTCACTCCAAGCAAAGTCTTGGCATAACATTTTGGACCTAAAACAATGCATACAAGACATAAGTGGCGGCACTACATCTGACAAAACCAGATGAGACCAAATTCTTTACATGTGTATGCAAGTCTGGTCTATGATGATTTCACAACCTATGGCTCAATTTCTTAAATTTTGAGCGGAAAATGTGTTAAAGGCAACATGTATCTCACTCAACAAACTTATCCTCATGGTGTTGGCTTTTGAATTTCGAGTCAAAACTGTCCTTGGTTTGCCACAAGGCCAAGTTTCTTGAGATCTGGCACTACTAAAAAAAAGGCATAGAGCCATCTTGAAATTGATCATCAAACCCGGTTTTGCATACGGGCTCAAAGGGGAGGGGACTCTATGCAAAAATCAAATAGAGCACGGTTTTCAATCTAAAAACATGGCTCTATTTGAGGGGTGGAAGGAAAAAAAAAAAAGAAAAAGAAAGACTTTTATGCTGCAACTTCAGTAATTACACCCAAAAAAATCGCAAAATGAACATTGTATTGTTTCGTATTAAGAAGATTCGTTGAAATTACAACTTACTTACTGTTGATACAATAAGATTAATCTTGCGACTACATTTGCAAACAACACACTGGGAGAAGCTACGGTCTAACTTGATATACTACTTGAGCAAAAATGAAAGTGAAAAATACACCATTCACGTTACTGTAAAGTGCTGTTATCATGCAATGCCTTTGAATAACCTGACTAAAGCTGATGACGTCCCAAATCCGTCTTTAGAGTTGTGAATCATGCTGGATGACGAATACACAGTAAGTCTTAACTTTGCCCATCCTAGTACACGTTCCGAACCACAACAATACCTGCAAAACACATGTTGTGACAGTCGACAACATGACAACCTCATATTCTAAGATTTCTTTTTCAAAGGTAGATAATTTTTCATACCAGTAACAACTTGCCTAATTTTTGAGGCATTCCCATGATGTACATTGGATACCTAAATGCTCATCCGTTGTCAGTCATGCCATTTCTTTTACGCAATATGAGTTTAGTATCCCCTGCATAATAACAGGCAAATCAATCACAAAAACACAGCTCGGATGTTTCATCTTCATTTGTGAATAAGGAAACTTAATGGGGCATACTTTTATGTTGGATCCTTGTGATAGAAACACGGGCAAATATTGTAGGAATTTACGCTATAATTAGTGCTATTGTAATTACATCCTCACATGCTTTTGTGAGTATATTTAATAGTAGTGTTTTATCGCTGGAACATATTAAAATAGAAAGAAAGATACGACAAGTGTGGTCAACTTGTTGGAAAATAACAACAAAAAAAACAGAAATATTATGACTAATATAATCCTATAACTCAAATCACCTCCGCCACACTCTTGTTATCGATAAGTAGGCCAAAGAAGTCTTTGGTTCACAAACAATAAATATGCAGAAGGATATATTAACATTATAAACAGAAAAGCACATAATTCAAATACTAGCTGATATGTTCAAAGATGAGATTATCGTCAATTTGACACCTACCTATTTTTAATGTTATATCCCTCTTATTAATTGTCTCCTTGGATGAACACCAAAATGTTTCAAGCAACTCCATTGCCATCTTATGCCTCTTGAAACTTGACCCAAAAATTTGCCACTTCTGTGAAGTGTGGTTCTGGACATTTTATCTTGACACGTAAAATTCTAAAGTGTTACCAAATAATCTAATCTATATATTTGACTAAGACTAAAATACACCGTTGGTCCCTGAACTTGTCCAAAAACATCGCCATGCACCTCAAGTCTGAAAAATTGTCGCCGTACGTCCCTCCTAAAGTTTTTTTAGGCCGAATGCGTCCTCTGACCCGTTTTCCGTCGGTCAACGCCGTTACATTCCGTTACAATATGTCTTTAGTGCAAGGGCACTATCGTCTTTTCGTAATTACCGTGTGCTATGTAGCACGCGGTTTCTGCAGCTGCTACAGTAATTTAGGAGTTAATAAAAGGAAAATTATCCTCACCACTCATCCCTAAACTCTTATCTCTATCATCAAAACTCATCCCTAAACTATCCGACCAAATATTACCAATGGCACGATGCGGTTGTGGAAGGTGGGCGGTCTTAAGGACCTGTTGGAACAATGTGAATCCAGGAAGGTGGTTTTATGATTGTCTGGTTGAGGTGCGTTCATGGTTGGGTTGCTTTAAGTTAAAATGTGACGTTTAGTTTAATCATGGTTTATGTCTAATGGCTGTTTTTTAAGTTTATTTTCAAGTTACTGGTTTAAGCGTCAATGTCTTGATTTTTGATTTTTAGGGATCTGCATGTCTCTTCAATGGGTGGTACGATCCACCAATGCAACGAAGAGCAAAGGAGGTGATCTTCTACTTGAAGAGGCACCTTCACCGTAACGAGGCGGCATTACAAGAATGCCAAGCTGGCCTCATGGATAAGACATTGGAGGCCGTCAACGCCCAAGATAGGGCAATCGAGCTTGAGGCTGATCACCAAGCAGCCGTAGCTCAGCTCCTTATTGAGAAGGAGAAAGTTTGCCGTTTGAGGAACTTGTGTGTAGTCTCCTAGATTCTCATCGTTTTAGTTTGCATATGGTGTATGTAGTGTCTGTAAAAAGATATGTCTTTTGCGTTTTGCAAAGCTTTCTAGAAAGTAGTATGAATGTACGGTATTTTGTTTAGTTTCTTTAGGCAGGGTTAATGTAGGTTGACATGTAGAAAGCCATTGATGTGTTTAAAAAGCTTTAAATTTATAATACTAATTTCACCATTTTCCTTAATTTATAAAACACATGGGTAAAGTATAACCCCCGTTTATAGTAAAGGTTTAGGTAAGACCAGGTCGTCCCAAGAGATTGTAGAAAAGCCAAGTTAGCAATTGTGTTAAAGTAAAGTCCCTAGATTGTCACTTATCCAAAGACTAGCAATTTAGATTGATTGTTTTATAAGATTAAAAGCTATGTTTATTTAGGCTAAGAAACATGGAAGTAGCATGTAAAAGATGAGCAAGAAATCATGAAAAAGATATATAAGCAAGAGATGCATGGTTATCACTCGTACCTATAACTATCCAACATATTAAGAAACCCTTTCGACCTATGATTCTCAATATATCAAATGCATTAAGAATGGTTCATAACAGAAGTATACATAAGCCAATTTCCTCATCAAGTTCGTTAGACATGAGATAAGGCATTAAACAAGATCATGGATGGGTTGGTAAATGTTTTGTCGACCAATTTCTACAAGGTTAACACCAAGTTGCCATAGACAAACACCTTGAAATAATACCAAAATGGCAGACCCTTTCGACCTACTTCTACCACAGAGATACATCAAACATTCAACAATGATCCAAGCATAATCTCATCAATTAAACTTAAGTATAGTATCAAATAGCAAGCGTACATTACATTGCAAACAACCATATAAGTATATCACCCAAATAAACATATAACGACTACTCCATTATTGTAATAACAAAACACATATCATTCAACATGAATTTCATAAACTTCATAATTCAATTCGACAAAGTAGAAAAGTGTACCAAAGTGATTACAACGAAAAAACAAATGGTTTCATAGAGATAACTCTCTAGGCTCGTTCTCCTACACTCTGTCACAGCAATAGAATCACAACCACGACCTCGATATGGTGAACTTGGTATGAGTTCACCAATCTCACTTCGTATACTTTCCCTACTTCTCTTTGGTGTTGCCCCCTTTTTCTATGCTTCGTACTTTAGCTATTATAGGCTCATCTTGACCTAATTCAACTCCAATATTTAGTAAATGAGGACAAGTGATCAACCTCACAATGAACGCAAACAATAACTATGTTTTCTAACTGTCAAGGCAAGTGCACCACACTTCGTAGAAAGTACGCTGTACTTCGCGTATTCAATCTCATTTACCCGCCAAGCAACTACGCCGCACACAGTACTAAGACCGGCGTACTTGGGTCTTTCATACTTGTATATTTTCATTTCAAGTCCCTCCTTTCTTATATTTGTCATTTTATCGTCTTTTTAGTGGTATTTCTAACTTTCTTCTCTCGTTCTATCCTGCAACCAGATTAGTACCAATTCTACACAAATAACATGATATTCTATATAATATAATAGATAAATGATATATAATCGATGGAATAAATATGTATAATTAGAGCGTTATCAAATCCCCATACTTAACTATTGCTTGCCCTCAAGCAATCTTTAAAAATATTTTTATTTTTATCTTATCAAGAAATCATAAGCCAAAATAATGCGACTAAGCATCTCACGAAAGTGGAAAGTATAATTCACTCACACTCAAATATCAGGTATAAAAGAATCACACTCAGCTGCTCAGACATGTTAAATAAATTACCATAGGCTTGTACAAAAAACTAAACTTTACCGATATGGTGTAAGCACCAAGTAAATTTCATCAAATAGGACTTTTATTCAGGTTATAACGTTAGGCTAAAGGTAATAATATGGGTATGGATTTAGACATGGGATTTATATAGTGAAATTGTTTCTAAAAGAAAAATAATAATAAGTTGAAAGTCCATTTTCTTGTAATAACGATCTCCATTTGGCATATATTTCGCCAACACTTTATTCTTCCTCGTACATATAGTTTTTTCTTTCTTTTGTTTTCTTGGGAAATACTTGGTTTTCCCCCAAACTTACGATAAACACACCACTTCAATCAAAACTAGAAGTTTGCAACCTTCGCATTTTATTCAAAATAGCATAATCCGCAATTATTTCTTTTTCTTTTTCTTTGGACTTCCAACAAGGTTCATAGGTTTAGAGAGGCTAAAGTGTATATATTTTTTTCTTTTTATAGTGGATATAAGAAACGAATAGATTGGCTCAGAATGTTGTTCTAGTGGTATCTAGCACTAAAGATAAGTGCTACAAAAGGTTTTTATATTGGAAATTAGATAATCAATATGATTACTAATACATTTTTATTGAATGGCTCTTTGGTGTAAATCCTAAGTTTGCCTCTTATCATTTAAAATTACTTATTTCACACGAATGTGATCTTACAACGGNTTAGGCTAAAGGTAATAATATGGGTATGGATTTAGACATGGGATTTATATAGTGAAATTGTTTCTAAAAGAAAAATAATAATAAGTTGAAAGTCCATTTTCTTGTAATAACGATCTCCATTTGGCATATATTTCGCCAACACTTTATTCTTCCTCGTACATATAGTTTTTTCTTTCTTTTGTTTTCTTGGGAAATACTTGGTTTTCCCCCAAACTTACGATAAACACACCACTTCAATCAAAACTAGAAGTTTGCAACCTTCGCATTTTATTCAAAATAGCATAATCCGCAATTATTTCTTTTTCTTTTTCTTTGGACTTCCAACAAGGTTCATAGGTTTAGAGAGGCTAAAGTGTATATATTTTTTTCTTTTTATAGTGGATATAAGAAACGAATAGATTGGCTCAGAATGTTGTTCTAGTGGTATCTAGCACTAAAGATAAGTGCTACAAAAGGTTTTTATATTGGAAATTAGATAATCAATATGATTACTAATACATTTTTATTGAATGGCTCTTTGGTGTAAATCCTAAGTTTGCCTCTTATCATTTAAAATTACTTATTTCACACGAATGTGATCTTACAACGGTCTCGTAAAGATTTTAAGCACAAGTTCTAGAATAAATAAACATCGGCACACTCATAAACAAAGAAACAAGCCTTTAATAAGGGCATTAGGCTGAAAATTCCTCACATTTTACTGGTAATGGTTATGAATATGCTAGCACGTTATCAATTTCGAGTCGAATTAGCTTAAATGATTTAACTCGATTATGTTTTCCAAAATTATATAATAAGTGCGGCGTACCAAGT
Organism: Artemisia annua; assembly: GCA_014162995.1. Classification (NCBI taxonomy): domain Eukaryota; kingdom Viridiplantae; phylum Streptophyta; class Magnoliopsida; order Asterales; family Asteraceae; genus Artemisia; species Artemisia annua. The sequence continues at coordinate 70,138 of LBNU01001082.1, read as the reverse complement.
TGCAAAACCGTCGCACATTTCCTTTAAAATCCGTTTTTTTTATTTTAAATCATTCCAATTTATCTCACCCCCATACTTATTATGAACATTGTCCTCAATGTGACAGAATATAAATAAAATAGAGAAATGGGAATGAGTTACTTTACTATAGGACGAATTCAGCAAAATTGTACGAAGCATAATTGACAGCTTCGTACTAAATTCGAACTTGCACATATTCATACACAAAACAAACAAAAACAAGCAAACAAATATAATCAAAAAGTTTAGATATATTATTATTATTATTAGTACTAATAGTTATGCATATATACACAAACACACACACAAATATATATATATATATATATATATATATATTGTTATTGTTTTTGCTCCATCTTCCCCCGATTACCATTGTTTTGTTCCCCAGATACCATCATAAATTGTTTCGAATGCCAACAGAGGCATTTGTTACAGACCATACGAATAAAATGTTTGAAATTGTCTTAATTCCTACAGCTCCTGCATTCACCTTCCTTTCCAACATTCCCATATCTTCCTCATTCAACAAACCCAAGCTCCTTGCCATCCTGGTGACCAAATGCCCACAGCATATTCTTGTTCCCCCAGTTATCACAGCCACATTCCTCAGGTGCTGAGCTATCAACCAAACTACATTCAGGTGGGAAAAACGGTGTTTATGGTCAAATGCATGAAGAATCCATAGATCATCATCAAGAACATATTTCTCATAATGACTCCTGTAAAAATAAATTTGACCAAGATTTTGTGAATGATTTGTAACATGGGGTTCTTAATTTTCCACACTCTTTTCTTTCCATAAACCCTCACATCTTCTCCACTAATTTCCTTCCAGTACCTATCTCCATCAAATTCCTTCCTCACTCTTTCTCCTCTCATGACCAAACTACTAAACTTAGTATCATTCAACTCTTCATCAGAGTATACTCCAAGCATTCTCCCAAACTCCCACAATGTAACAGAATATCCCTTTCCAGCAAGCCTAAATTTCATTATTTCTTCTGTCAAAATCTCATTATCACTCATTTCTCTTTTAACTCTCAAAGAACTGAAAAACTCTAAGCACCACTCCTTGTACATAGATTCTTTGATCTCCACAGCCTTCTTCCACATAAATGAATCCACAACTTCATCAGGGAATACTACTCTAACCAACAGCATATTCTCAAGGTCTTTCTCACAGCCTAAGTTTCTCATGACTCTCCAGTCCACGATCCTGGGATTGTCAATATCCCTGTCCACTATCTTCATCAGTTTGTCATTAAACTCCCTTTTCTCCTCTCTTGTAACTTCATTCCATCTTAAATTGGGATGATATTTAGTCTCTCTTTTATTCTTTTCTCTCTCAATAGCTCCTCTGGTTCTTACCTGCAAATAAAAATAGTCCATGGATACAAGATTATTAGCTGTTAGTGCACAAATATGTCTAAATCTCTCTCAAATTTCTCATCTCAAATATTCTGTCTTGAATTCAGGCAAAAAGTGCGACGTACTTGGCAACAAGTACGGCGTACTAGTTAGTTTAAAATGTAAGTACGGCGGTTCAGATCTGAAAACCGGCGCACATAGCATTAAGGGCGCGAAATATTTGATTCTAAAGCATCTTTCCAACAAAACTATGTTTTCAAACTCATGATACAGTTTTTCTTCATTGTTTTCTTAAAAACCCCTAAAAATAAGCAGTTCTTATCTTATGTTTAAGCATTTAGGCATAATTCCCATAATTTTCAACTCGTTAAATCCAAAATCTTCTTTAACATTCCATTTTAATCTCTCCTAGATCAAATAAGCATATTCGAATTTCTATCTTCGCAAAAATGGTGATCAAGGCTAAAAACCCTAACCCTAATTCGATTCAATCATTCACAAAACTTTCGTTCATGAAATTAGGTAGTCCTATAAGTTCCACTTATTCTAACTAACACATTAATCAAAATAAAGAATCTAAAACATATCACAAAAAATATAAACCCTAAAAATTAAGAAATAAAATTGTAAAGAAATCAAACAAAAATGGATAAACATACCGAAGACATGATAATGTGGATTGATTTTCTATGAAAAGATCGTTCGTGGAAATTTTGATCAAAAGGTAGCGGTTTCTCTTGGTGTTGTGTGTGAAAACGTTGTGAGTTATGAAAGATTTCAAGTCATATTTATAGTCCCGCTCAGAAGTGCGGTGTACTTGACCCCAAGTATGGCGTACTTACTTCAAATTTTTCCACAGTTAACAATTTTTAACTAGCATGCATACGTAAAAACGTTCAATCCACATATAATCAAACTTCATTATATTCATTCATTCATCAAAACATTCCTTAACTTTCCAGGATACAATGTTTTGGTACGTTTTATTCAAATGATGAAAATAACATAGAAATTAAAAATAAAAACGAGAAAAATAAACTTAGGAGCGCATGTTGCTACTCCTATCCGTCATCCATAATTTTTCAAGCTCTGAAATAACCGGGTGACATAACATCACTCAGCTTGTATTCTCCAGAAACCTTCCTTCCAGTTTTAACCTTTGGAGCATCAATCACAAATGGCATTTGTTGCTCATTCTCGAAATAAATCTCAGCCCAAAGAGTTATTTGTCCAATATTGTAACTAATAATACTCCTAGTGTGTTCCAAGAATGGCCTGCCTAAGACAACCCCTGTTTTCACCTTTTCTTCCACATAGAATTCCAACTCGTATCCTTTAGTTTTTTCAATAGAGTCATCATTAGTTTCTCCCACCAAGTTCATAAGTAGTTTCTTTTTGACTTTCTTTTCCCCATTCTCTAAAATTTTATAACTTGGTCCCAATTGGTCCCCTAGTTCTTGAGAAATAAGGTTTTTCTCAATATCAAGGTCTAAAATTCCATCAGAGGCAAATACCCCCTCTATATAGCATGGTGTAATATATTTCTCTCCAACTTCTTCCTCATCAGCCATCCTATGGATTGAAAAGACTTTAGTATCCTCACTCATTTCAGATGTCAGTATGTTCAGTTTCTCAAATTTTTCCTCAATAGTTGTTGTCTTTTGGTAAATAGTGAGTATACCCTTAGCAAAATCCACGGTTCCCTTTGCTAACACCAAGAATGGTCTTCCAAAAATGACACTATGTACCCATTCATCATCAATTGGGTTAACATAAAACTCCACCAAGAACACATCCACATTCATTTGAACTAGTAACTTTTTATTGATAATTTTGTTTCCATTTTCCCTTTCTTCAAAACCTAACCCAAGCCTTTTCATTAGCTCCTTAGACACATAATTCTTATTGTAATCCAAGTCAGCTATTGCATCATTTGCATAAACATTTTCTACATGGCAAGGGGTAGTAAACTTCATGAAACATTCATCCGTTTCCATCCCATAAAATATATGAACCTTTTGCTTATTCTTTTTCCCCATATCTGGTATGTCAAAAGTAACTGCTCCTTGCCAGGCTTCTTTAGTCTCCACTTGGTCAACCTCAGCAAGAGAATTTCCCTTATCTAAGCACATACGTCCAATACTCGAGTTTGGGTCCATTTCTAACATTTGACAACATAACATCAAATAAACTATTAGTATGTTAGTACAATCAAAACTAAATGATATTTTGCACACCAATAACATCAGTAAACATTCAGAAATCAAAAGATGAATTGGTTTGATCATTATGAACAATATAAAAGTCTTTTGTGAACTTCTGGTCATAAAAGTGCGCCGTACTTGATAACAAGTGCGGCGTACTTCTGTTTTAATCTTTTGAAATTTCCCAGGAAAGACCGACGTACTTTGCGTACTTCCTCTGGTTTTAGTTTCAACTCCTTTGTAGTTTTAAGAATATCTCAGAATTATGTTTAACCTTATAGTCCAGATTATTATCATGCATAAACAATAAAAACAAGAAAATGTCTAATTAACCAGATAAGCAAATATTTTTGTATTTTCGATGAATCGTAACATATTAACAAATGCATCAATCCAAATACCAAAAGCACATAAAAAGAAATTATCATGTTCTCAGCCTTGAATTTAAGCATTAAAAAGTTTTTGGTTTGGTTTGGTTTTGTCTCAGTGAACATTGTGAATTTTTCCAGAAAGTACGGCGGTTTAGAAAGTAAAACCGGCGTAGTTGAAATTTTTCCAGATTATACGGCGCACAAACTTTGAAGTGCGGCATACACTCAATCTCAGAAAGTAAAAATTGATTCAGTTTGCCAGAAAACTGTATGGCTATTTTTGTAAAAAGTCTCAAAATGCTTAACTAACTTCATTTTATCAATGCCAATCCCCGGCAACGGCGCCAAAAACTTTGATGTGTTTAAAAAGCTTTAAATTTATAATACTAATTTCACCATTTTCCTTAATTTATAAAACACATGGGTAAAGTATAACCCCCGTTTATAGTAAAGGTTTAGGTAAGACCAGGTCGTCCCAAGAGATTGTAGAAAAGCCAAGTTAGCAATTGTGTTAAAGTAAAGTCCCTAGATTGTCACTTATCCAAAGACTAGCAATTTAGATTGATTGTTTTATAAGATTAAAAGCTATGTTTATTTAGGCTAAGAAACATGGAAGTAGCATGTAAAAGATGAGCAAGCAATCATGAACAAGATATATAAGCAAGAGATGCATGGTTATCACTCGTACCTATAACTATCCAACATATTAAGAAACCCTTTCGACCTATGATTCTCAATATATCAAATGCATTAAGAATGGTTCATAACAGAAGTATACATAAGCCAATTTCCTCATCAAGTTCGTTAGACATGAGATAAGGCATTAAACAAGATCATGGATGGGTTGGTAAATGTTTTGTCGACCAATTTCTACAAGGTTAACACCAATTTGCCATAGACAACACCCCTTGAAAAATACCAAAATGGCATATCTGTATGCGGTGTTTGTTAGTGCAAGTTTTAAATTTATAAAAGGAATACCAAATTTAGAGAAAACACAATACGAGCAAAGGTTTTTTGTACTCCGTCGTTAATACGCAAGATATGATGGTTAAGTCGGCGATGTTCGCCAGGGATTTATGGTGAATCAAAAATTAGTCTATGAATACCTTATCTAAACGTGAGCAAATAAAGTAATAGCCAAATTCAATTAAATAGAGAGAGAAGACGCTTGTTTAAGACTTAGTTTCTACTTTGATGACACAAGTGATGTGATACTCTCCCGAGAACATTTGGTTGTGATAATTAAGATAGTGATCTAAATCTAGTTGTTTCTACAAGTTAAACCCTCGTCAAGATTTTAGTTCATACAAACAGCTTTAAGGTGTAAACGCAATCAATTCAAGATCGTATCCAAGTCATACTAGTAATGGGTGCCTTAAACAACAAGATAAACTCCTATATAATCAAATACTCTTAAGAAATGGTCATACAAAAGTCTCCTTTCATAGACACAAAAAGGGTACCAATGGCTTATAAAACATCTGCCTTTCGTTATTTGGAGAGCTATTATCCAACTAGAGTTTACAACACAATCCGTTTGATGTGTATAAAGCTTTCTTATACAATTAATTCTTGTTCTTTGATTGATTAAGAATAATTATGGGTAAAAACAATCATTATAGACAAAAATGATTATACTAATTAAGTAATATGTAATCTTTCGACCCTTGAAATTATTACTGAATTAGTTAACCTTAACTTAACAAATGTCAACGATGAAACTTAAGGCACAATTGTTCTTAGGATTGACTTGAATTGAATTAAAACATGTTATCGACAACCACCTACATCACTAGTATAAAACATCATCCAAACAAGCGTAAAAAGCGTATCTAGTACTAACATCGCAAATATGTAAACAAACTCAGAAATATTTAACACTTAAATTCATGGTTATGAAGTCTTACAATGCTTGAAATTGATAACAATTGACAAGCGTATTGATAACCTAAGTCATTGGTATGGTTCCTTTAGATTTCGCCTCCAAATGTTGCTTCCGTTGTTCTCATAATGCCTACTGGTCCTCTTTCTGTACGAATTTGCCTTGTGAGGCTTGAAGCAGACGGAATGAAAAATAAATGAGAATCTCTCTCAG